>SNRZ01000141.1:0-166213 GCA_008729115.1 Dirofilaria repens
GCTGTAATTAGACCAGGACTATGCTTCAGTTCGATAGCACGTGCTACGGTAATTTCTTGTGCTTCAGCTGTGAACTGATTGATATAAGCAGTAAGTACTGCTAAATCAAAATCTGAACCAGGAAATGAAGTTAATCCAGTAACTCGATCTGAAATGAAATGAACAGTGTGCCAAGTTTTCGAAATACGGATAAATATGGAATAAAAGTAAAGCATAAATTAGATGTAAATGGTGCAATTTTTAACTTCATTTCTGTTCGATTCATTCAAAACATCAATAAAAAATAAAGTCTTGAATAATGCTTTCTCAAAAAAGATACCAGAATTTTCGCGTACAAAAATTAATATTCCAGCAGCACGTCGTAAACAAGTATGTGCTTTTTTAGCATCACCTTCAAATACTTCATCTTTTGCAGCAATCCATGCCGCATGTTTTGATAACCATAAGGCCATATTTATACAAATATTCAACACCTCAAACCAACTATCATTGACCTCGCTGAAACTATTAATTAATTACTTTTTTACTCAAAAGCAACAAGTAAATTGAATTTCAATTTAGAATAATTTCATTTCTATTTAGGCCTAAATATTATTCGAGAATGGATACGTACGCTACTTGTGAGCCAAGCATCGAATTACACCATCGAAATCGAATGAGTGCAGCAAGTTTGCTCGTTTTTATATTATCATGATCAACAGCAAATACAAAACCACTAAATAACGACAAATATTGCTTGAAATCATCGTCTAGGACATCCAAATCATTACTAGCATCTTTGAAATGTTCCAAAAGATGTGCACGTCTTAAGCGAAGCTCACTGAAAAGAATATTTTTGAAATAACCATTTCTTTATTATCTTACTAATTTCAATCTTATCAAAATATTTTATCATCAATCATAAATACAATTTTTACTGTGCAAATAATACATTACCAGCCTACTGCAGAAGAATATTTTAATTAAAAATTTGGAAATGCATTATAATTAGAAAGCAATTGAAGAATTCGACTATATGTATAGAAATGTGCTTCTTTAACTATATATTTTGATATCAAATATCAAACTTTTCGACAATATCATCATTTATTTCTTCACGAATCAGACTATTTATCAATAATATCAGTACTGAATACTCCAATAAATACCATATCACAATAAATGTCATGAAAATAAAAAAAATAAATAAAATTTAGAAATAAATAAAAATTAAATATATACTTGCAAATTTTTGATGTTTGTGAAGTAGTAAGGATTGAATTAAGCTGAAAATCTACAGGTTCTGTTGCTTTGATTGGATTTCGATGAAACCAATGCGCCATTTCAAATCTATTTTATCAGCAAATCATCGCCTTTTGCTGCAATTAACAAATTGTAAAACGAAAAATTTTCAAATATAAAAGCCTATTAAAAACCGTAAATGAAGCAAATATCTGCAATAATTCTTTAATTCATCAAATGATAGCCAAAATTTTAATGATAAGAATTAAACTTAAAAAATTCATATCATTTTTAATGATAAATTTAAATTTAAATGACAAAATTAAATTCATACCATTTTTAATGACAAGATTAAATTTAAAAAATTATATTTATTGAAATGTGATGGTAGAAATATTGACGAAACGGATATTACATGAAGTAAATTAAATACAATTCTTTGCTTTCTTAATTATATTTCAAACTTTTAAAGCGATATAAATCTAAAATTTTTACAAATGAATTAGGAAAAAATATTATTAGAAAATCAAATTACAAAAATATTATAAAAATATCGACAAACATTTTCAAATTAATAAATAGTTTAACAACAAAATTAACAAAGTAATAATACAAAATAATACGAGATTAAAAATAAAAGTAATAAAAAAAATAATAATAAATCTTTGTTATTAATTTTATTTTTAATTTCGAATTACTTTATATTAATAATTTCGTATTATTATTATCTTATTATTAATCGAATAATATGCAAAAGAATTTGGAAAAAAAAAAGGAATGACCCTAAAATGAAAATTAACATAATAAATAGCTAATTAATTCGAATAACTCAATAAGCTTCAATTTTCTAAAATCTTTCCATCCTAAATTATGTAATTAATTATTATTCATAATCATATTACTCAACCCAATATTTCATCAATCTTATCACTCTCTGTCGTCTCTTCTAGCATAACATATTTTTTGCATTCTCAATTATACCAAGCATTACACAATGTTACTATGTGCAATTCTTCTCAGCTTCAACATAATGCATGTTATTTCAAAAAAAATCACGCAACCTCTGTCATCTTCTAAACCATACTTATTTTTCTATCTTTCATCACTTCTAACACTCTCTCACCTCCTAGTAATATCTCGATTTGCCTCATCGATCTAAATCTATCACCAAAAAACGTAGCATTATTTCCCGCACTGCAAAACTGTTGTTGCCAACCAACAAAATTCACAATTACTGAAACCGAATTTTCGTTTTAGGAAATATACTACTTGTAGCAGCTCGCAATAATATTTTTCATAATGGTTTATTAAGATTATTAATGAGGATAAAATCATATCATTTGGTTTATAGATATCACATTGATTATATAATTTGTATCCATTGATCTGGAAATCCGAATGATCTCATATCTGAAATAATCTTCAAATTAAAATTCATTATGATCAAAACTGAAATGCTTTAAATGTAAATGAAAATCTGATGTAAATGAAAATTCAGATTTAAATTTATGATCTAAATTTATGTTCGGCGTTATTTAAATTAAAATCTTGCATGATCTGAATTGAAATTCGGCATGATCAAAATTCAAATTCGGCAACCGTCTAAACTGAAATTTAACATTATCAAAATTGAAATATGATATTGTCTAGATGAAAGTTTTAGAATGATCTAAATTCAAATCAGGGACAATTTAAATTGAAAATGCGGTATACTCTTTTATTTCTGTAATACAGCGAAATTATAATTAACAGTCATTTTCAATTCCATTTAATATCATTACTATTATCGAAATTAAAATTTGACCTAAATTTAAATTCGGCATAATCTAATCAAAAAGTGGCATTAAATTGATTGAAAAGCTGGCATAATTTAAAATGGAAATTTAGAAATTTCTTTTTTACTCTATTAAATTTTCTAATATATCATCATTTATAAAATCATATTTTATCAAAGATATCAATCAATATATCTCATGATTAATTGATAATTAAATAGTTAATTTTAATTTAATCAATTACTATATTGAATATGTAGTAATTACAATATGAGATTGATAACTTAAATGTAAATATTTTTATTTCAATCAAATTCAAGCAGCGTTTTTCAAAATTTTATATTTAATATCAAAAAATTTTAGATCGGAAGAGAACGTAATTTTTGATTAATCCACATATGCGGCCCTACAAAATAATTTAGCGGTCAAGAAAAAAATTAGAAAATTCAGTATCAAAAATTATATTCGTTTGAGAGGCAAATTTTTTTTTCTTCTAGCATAAAAACACAATTTGTTAATTCTGATATAGCATCACGTAAATTTACGTCTCATACACGTATATGTATGTATTTATACCTATATGAATATGAATCGTATAATTATAAGAAATATCGATTGATTCATTTTTCTCGAATATTAATTATTGCTCATCGAAAATACAATGAATATTTTGATATTATTGATCATATTTGGATCAACATATCAGATTCGAAATTATCTCCATCTTTCTTTTTTGTCGAGACTATCGCTCCCACCTACTCGGGAATAATGCTAAAATTAAATTAAAATAATTAATTATGGAATAATATTGCAAAATTTAAACTTATTGTATTTAAAATTCAAATTAAAAGTTAGCATATTTTTATCATTGGATAAATTTTTTTCGATGTAAATCATTTAAAAAACGTTTCCATCTGATAATCAGTAATAGTTGAATGTGTTAAAAGAAGCACAAAGAAATAAAAGTTTAAATTGATTCATATCTAATTCTCGAAAAAATTAATTTTAAATTTATTCATGCCCAAGTCTCGAAAAAATTGATTTTAAATTGATTCATCCTAATTCTCGAAAAAATTGATTTTAAATTGATTCATGACTAATTCTCTTAAATTTGCAAGTTTAAATTGTATGAAATTTCAATTAAATCATTGAATTTATTTGAATTTAATTTTTGGATCAAAAATTACAAATTTTCATTGATTTCTATCTGAAAAAAAACGAGTTTTATTATTACTATAACTTCTATTAGTTAATTATTGATATGTTATAATCAGATAAACTATAATCTTCAATAGCTTATTGTTATCTTAATTTTCATTGTTGACTCTCGATCTCGAATTTCTCGACACATTTATTCATGCCAGATTAGAAGAATGTTAAATTTAAACAATAAAATTTGCATAAAATGTAAATTTAGGAAATGAAATTTCGTAAAATAAAAAGTTATAAAAAGTTTTATCAATAATTGAATTAGATTATTTTGAATTCTATTGTTGTTTGACAAAGTGGTTGTGTGCATTCATAAACATCAGATATATTTTTATTAATTAAAGGTTGATTAAATGAGAAAATCTTTCATCTAATTTATTATCAATCAATTCACATTTATGAAATCATGATTATTATTATCTGTTATTATCATTAATATCATTGCTGTTATTATTGTCATTTATTATCATAAATTATTAATTATCAATCATTAATATTGATTATCAATTATAAGTTATTATTATTATTATTATTATTATTATTATTATTATATTATTATTTTAAATTTACCTCAATCGTCTTTTAAATTAATTATTCTCGAATTTAAAATTTTTTTCGATTTACCTCAATTTTATTCTAATTTAATAACTACAGTTGACAAATGTTTTGTTGTTCATCACAAAAGAGTCCATTTAATTGATCAATTCACTGATTAACTGATAAATTCGAACAAATTTAATCGTTATGTGGAAAAGGAATTCTTTTATTTTCTTACTAAAATTCGGATAATTTTCGATAACTTTAATCAGAGAATTAATTTAAAAATCATTACTCTGCTAATATGGACAAATTGAACAAACAATTACCTGTATTGCTAATTAAACAGCTGAACAAACAAAATTACCTGTAATGCTTATATAAGCAAATTGAACAAACAATTACCTGTATTGCTAATTAAACAGCTGGACAAACAAAATTACCTGTAATGCTTATATAAGCAAATTGAACAAACAATTACCTGTATTGCTAATATAGACAAATTGATAAATTACCTGTATTGCTAAATGGGCAAATTGAACAAATAACTCTAATTGCCAAATAATCAATGTTAAGATAAAAATAATCACATTAAAAGCTACGATAGTTGTATAAATAAAATATGATAAGAAATACTAATTTTTTTTTTCAAATAATCAAATCAAAATTATAAATATTTTAGATATAGCAAACAAAAAGAGCGCCACGATAGAGAAAGGGAAAAAAGAGGAAAAGAAAAAAAGGAAGAAATTCATTTAAAAAAAAATTTATAAAAATAATTTAAATAATTAATTGTTGACAAATGTGACAATTTAAATATCAAAAAATGTCATCGCTACTCGAATTTCTCATTTCATTAATTATCATCGGTCATATTATATTGCAATTTCTACCGATCATTGCATATACTTTACCGATATGTTGCTGTTGTCGTAAAGTTTGATTATTTGAAAATTAAATTGAAATTTAAATTTAAATTTAAAAATTACTTATCAAAATTGTGATTTGATTAAAATGATAATTTAATTTTAAGTTAACAGAAGTCTTTTTGCTAAAAAAAAAAATAAAATTAATTTTTGATTTAATTTTTTGATTAAATTTGAGATTAAAAATTCTTTATATATTTGTATGGCAATTTAATTTAGATTGATAAAAACAATAAAAAATTGATAAATATTGAAGTTAATCATGATAACGAAAGGATTATTTAGAAAATTTAATTAGCTAAATTGAATATGATAAGCTTAGAATTTATATGTTAATATTAACTGCAAAATAATTTAAATTCAATTTACAAAATTTTTCGGTTAATTTTTTTATCAATTAGTTAAAATCTTTCAGATTTTCGCTGATTGATAAACCTATCACCGACTGATTAGCTTATTCTGAATGATTGAATGAATGAATGAATGAATGAATAAATGAATGATTTAAGAAGGAAATTTGATTAACTAAATTGAATAAAATAAAATTAGAATTTATATAATTCTTAGTTAACCAAAAATTAAAATAATTTAATTTGGAAAAATTTTACTAAAATTTTTCGATCAATTTATTTTTATCAAATAATTAAAATACATCAAGTTTCTATCAATTGATAAAACTTATCATCAGTTTGATAAGGTTATTTAAATACAAATAAATGAATAAATGATTTGAAGAAGAAGAAGAAGAAAAAGAAGAAAAAGAAGAAGAAAAAAAAGAAATCAACTTCTGAAGCTGATGATGGTGATGATAATGGCGAGAATTTGGATGAAACAATGCTAAAAAGTTGATAAATTATTAAAATTGATAAATAGAATGATAATATGATTAAAAAATTTGAATTATTTCAGCAAAATTTATATTATAGCAAAACCTCGGAAAAGTCATAAACAACCGCAACAACCTTTGCAACAACCTTTACCGCCTCCTCAACTACCAAAACCGCCAATGCAAGGTGGTATGGCTGGTACGTATGATCCAAATTATCAAGTAATACCTTCTTCCTCCTTTTTTTGTTTATTTTATCACAATGATTAGCTAAATTATCAAATTATCACTTAATTAAAAAGTTAAAAAGTGAATTTTGATAGACAAGCGTATTATTGAGTTTTTTCTAATATTTAAATTTGAAAAACATATTAGAAATGAAGAAATGGGAAAAAAATTATTCCAATTAATTGTTACTATCATTGGTACTTTTAATTTATTGCTAAATTATGTTTATTACATTGATAACTTTTGATTAATCAGTGATAAAGTCATAAGCCTTCTAAATTTTAATATATCATAGATTTTAATAACTAATATTAAATGCTAATATTAAATGCAATAACTAATATTAAATGCTATAAGATTTTGCATAGTGCTAATAGTAATGATAATTTATATTATTGAATTCCAAAAATTTTTTTCATTTCTTTTACGATAATTAACGAAATTTAAATAAGTAATTTAATTTCATTAAATATTTGCCTAAGAACATTTTATTTTAATTTAATCATTTCCATTTATCTTTCCTTTGTAATTTATATATTTTAATTTACAAAGGAAAAAAAAAGAGAAAAATTATTCAGACTTTGGCTGGTATCGGTGCTGATATATTTGGTGGTGATAAGAAAATTGATAATAGTCCAGCAGCAGTAGTACCAATGCCACCAGAAAAAGGTGGAATAGCCGGTACACATGATCCAAACTATCAGGTTGAAATTAAAAATTACTAATTAAATTTTTATCTTATCATATCGAATAATTTTTAAAAATTTTATTGAAAAAAAATCTAATAAAATAAACCTAATACCTGAATTCAGATTTTTGAAGGAAAAAAAAATTAAAATTTTTTTCATCAATCGATATATATTTAATCAGAATCTTTTTTTTTTTTTTGAAAATATTTTTCATACGTAGTTCACAAATTTTAAATTAAGCATTTTTATAAAATTAGACTTTGGCCGGTATAGGCGCTGATATATTTGGAGCAGATAAAGCGCTTGGTGGTATTGGGCCAAGAAAACCAGTTGATCAAGGTGGCATAGCCGGTACATTCGATCCAAATTATCAAGTAATTTATTACAAATCTTGAAACGAAAAAAAAAAAACTGTTGAAATTTTCATCAAATTTTTTTTGCATTTACACTATCAGCAATTGATAAAAAATTAAATGAAAAAAAATTAAAGAAATTAATAAAAAGAAAGGAATAAAAATTGAATAATTAAAAAATTAATTTTTTATAAAAAATTTTAAATACATATCAATTCTCATTTTAAGACATTAGCTGGTATTGGTGGTGATATCTTTGGTGCAGATCGAAAAGCTAATTTACTTCCACCTGTTCGTGCTCCTACTACACCACAAGGAAAGGTATATGCATTTATTTTTAATTAAAAAATTTAATTTCATCTAAATTAACATATTTGTTATTTTTAATGCTCAACAATTATTTGATTAATTTCTAAACCAATTAATTAATTAATTAATTAATTAAAGCAAAATGCGGGAAAGCATAAATTTTACATTTGCTATTTTTTGATGTTAGCTAATTATTTTATTAATTTATTAAATTATTAATTATCACAAAGTGTAAAAGCAAGAACAGATATACTGTATATTTCCTTTTTCATATGAAATTTTTCTAGTAAAATAGGATAAATATATATAATATTTTAATAATAATATAAAATGAATTTATAATTATAATAGGCGGATACATTTGATCCTAATTATCAAACATTAGCTGCTGTAAATCAAGATATTTTTGGTGCTGATAAAAAACTTGGCCAAGAAATAAATATTCGAGCACCTGATCAACAAGATATAAAAGTAAATCTTTTCATTATTATCATTAATATCAGATCAGAAGATTGATTAAATTATATTTGATTTAAAATAACGAAGAAAATCAATGATATTAAAAATTATACATATGCCATAACTGTATATCCGTTTTATTATACGGTAAAAAACATCGTATTATCATATAGGTAGAAAGTTACGGTAGCTTGTGCTCTAGTTGTTATCCATTAAACGAATACCATAATATTTTACATTTAGTTATACATAGAAAAGATTGCATTATTAGACAGATTGAAGTGTTACATAGGTTGTATTATTTTCCATCTTTTTGATAATACCGTATACTGATAAATCAATAAAATATCTCGATATTTCTTATGGTTACTATCATTTAAAACTACTGTATCCACCTAAAGTTTACTGTTGATTGAAATTATCATATTCATTAATTTTTTCTGAAAAAATCCATCATAAAATTTTTGTTAATATCGGAAAAAGGTGAATTTGATTGATTGGTTTCAAAAAAAAAAAAAGATGTAAATCGATTTATGCTATATAGGTTGGGACATTTGATCCAAATTATCAAACATTAGCAGCTGTTAATCAAGATATCTTTGGCGCTGATAAGAAGAGATGGTGATAAACGATTATAATCAATAATTGATATAATATGATATGAATTTAAAATGTTCGCAATCATTAGAACGTTTTCTTTTCTCTTTTTTTTTTTCAAGGGAAGCGTTAATTAATTTGTTTTATTGATAAAATAATATAAAGAAAGATGAAAATTTTGACATATGATAAAGTTATCAATGTTAAAAAATGCTATTATTATATCATACAATTCTTGATATGCTAATTATGCTCAATTCAAGGATATAAAGCTTATCAATTAATTAATCAATCAATGAATTTTAAAAAAATTAATTAAATTGGTATCTTCTAAAGTACTACTATTATCTATTATCACTCATATATTATTAATACCATTAAAAATCATTGCATTGATAAATAAAGATAGTATTATCATTTAAGTCGTATTATAATAACTCAAATCTAAATACAATTTAATTGAATATTTACAAATCAATCATATGCTAATTTATTTTCGACCATTCATCATTTATATATAATTATCAATATCAATCAAAAAGATCATTCTAATAATTTAGCATAATTTGTAAAATAATATTTAACTACACAAATATTCATATTATCTAATCAATTAAATTCCATTTAATATCACTTAGATGATTATAAAAATAAACATATCTATTATTTAAAATAATATATAAAATACACCTATATAGGGTAAGAAATAAATGTATGAGTAAAACTTACAAATCAACGATATATTAATTATGTTCTAATCATTATCATCTTTATACATGATTACTGATTGAAGAGGTGATTTCTGATTGTTCGTTTTTTAATATTAAATTGAACATTTTGTAAATGTTTCAAAAACAATATAGTGTTTTACCGTATAATAGTAAAGAAATAATTAGATAATTAGAAAATAAAGAAATAATTAGATACGATAGAGAAATGATAAAATATAAGTAAATAAATAATTAATTAAGATCTAAAAGTGATCCAATGAAAATAATCAAATAATCAGATAAGAGATTGAAAAACAATATAATACAAGTAAACAAATAATCAGATAAGATTCAAAAGCTCTACAACACAAGTAAACAAGTAATTAATTAAGATTTAAAAGCGATCCAATGAAAATAATCAAATAATTAGATAAGAAATTCAGAATCGATCCAACATAAGTAAACAAATAATTAATTAGGATTTAGAAGCGATCTAACTAAAGTAAATAAATAATCAGATAAGAGAATCGAAAGTTATACAATATAAATAAATAAATAATTAGATAAGGTTCAAAAACAATACAATATATGTAAACAAATAATTAATTAAGATTTGTAAGCGATCTAATTAAAGTAAATAAATAATCAGATAAAAGATTCAAACAAGTAATTAATTAAGATTTAAAAGCGATCCAATATAAGTAAACAAATAATCAAATAAGGAATTCAAAAGTTATACAATATAAGTAAACGAATGATTAGATAAGATTAGTTGTTGCAATTTTATCAATTTCATTTTTCTTGAAATCGTAAATTTTTTTTTTTTTTTTACATTTTATTTATTCCAAAAACAATTTCATATAAAGCATATATTTTGGGAAAGTATTATTTGCTTGTTTAGAAAAAAAAAAATATTTTAACACAAAATATTTATTAGTATTTTATCAAAATTTTTTTTTTCGCAACTTTTTTTTTACTAAAATTTTCGCAAATTTTTTCTTTTTTTTCAAGAAATAATTCACAAAATTACCTGGAATTATCACTTCTTAAAGTATGTGATAAGATAATCAATCAATCATTTGTTCATTTTCCCTTCGAAATTTTAACATTTTCATGTTTATCACAAAATTCACAAAATTATTTGAAATTATAACTTTTAAATTTGCAAATGTATGATAAGTTTGCCAAATGTTATGTATTATTCTCTTTTAGCAAACAATTTACAAAAATTATCAGAAATTGTCTTTTTTTTTCGTATATTTGATAAAGAAAACTGATATGTTGTTGCCTACGAATTTTTGTTTTTTTTGTTAAAAAAATCTAACAATGTATATATACATATAATCATTATCACTAATTTTTAGTAAACTTAGTATAATCAAAGATCATTGTTCAGATGTTATGCTTGAGGTTTAACCTTTGAAATTTAAATATTGAATTCATTCTCAGATGTTATGCTTGAGGTTTAACCTTTGAAATTTAAATATTGAATTCATTCTCAGATGTTATGCTTGAGGTTTAACCTTTGAAATTTAAATATTGAATTCATTCTCAGATGTTATGCTTGAGGTTTAACCTTTGAAATTTAAATATTGAATTCATTCTCAGATGTTATGCTTGAGGTTTAACCTTTGAAATTTAAATATTGAATTCATTCTCAGTTAGATGTCAAATTTTTATATCAATATTAATTTTATGATGAAATAATAAAAAATTGATCTTAAAATATCGTATTAGTCTTTAAAGATTAGTCTTGAAATTAGTCTGAAAATTGATCTTAAAATATCGTATTAGTCTTTAAAGATATCATATTATCTTTAAAGCAAAATATCAGTTACCTATGAAAAGAAAAAAAAAATATTCAAAACTACTACCTTAAGAACATAAAAATATTTAATTAGTGCACCAAATCTATATATCAGCTATCATACAAAATATTACTAACACCAAACCTATATATCAGCTATCATACAAAATATTACTAACACCAAACCTATATATCAGCTATCATACAAAATATTACTAACACCAAACCTATATATCAGCTATCATACAAAATATTACTAACACCAAACCTATATATCAGCTATCATACAAAATATTACTAACACCAAACCTATATATCAGCTATCATACAAAGTATTACTGATAAATATATTCGTTATTTATTTCCAAAACATTAAGCAATAATAATATAATAATTATTAATGAGATTTTTAAATCTATTAGATGTAAAAGTTGTGCATTGAACATACTACGAAAGATTCCCGACATATTTCAAATTTGAAAAATATGTAAAATTCATCGGGGAAAACAATAGAATTTCAGCATTTAAAATCAATTAATATTCATCCATCATAAATTGGAAAATAATTCTCCTCAATATTATTCATGATTAAATGAAACGTAAAAAAAAAACAAATCCGAAATTATTCTTCTTTATAAATAATCATTTCAATTTTGCTGAACTTTAATATAAGTTTGAAATTTTTTCGAGAATTTTCCACTATCATTCATTACTTTAGCCTGCATTTAATTTTTTTTTTTTTAGATGGCAATAGCCAGCAAAATAATTGCTGTTAACTGTTAACAGTACAACACCATATCAGTCTTTCCAAATTTAATCTATTGATCAATTATTACATATATACCAACATATTAGCAAAAGTGATGAAATACTTCGATCGATGCAAATTTTTTTTGACAAATATCAAAAAAGAATTTGTCCATGATCTAAGTAACTTTCAAAAAACAGAAAACATAAAAATAAATGATTAAATTACAAACATCGGATCTTCCAAATAAGTCGCCGGAAAAATTTTCATATTATCACCAAAAATATGAAGTTAAACAAGAAAGTAGAATTTATCATCGAAATATGCATACAATCTTTGGAGCAACATTTATTTATTAAAAAGATTCTAAAATTATTTTATATTATTTAGCAAAAATAAATCCTAATTTGCCATAGTTTGAGATTTCGAAGCAATTAACCGAAATATTAATTATTTTTTTGCTTCCTTGCATGTTCTCTTTCTTCTTTGGTACTAAAAAATGCTTTCCTATCCGCTGGTTCAATATTATTTTCCATTGCAAATTGCACAAGCGGACGTTTCATCGCGTAGGCATCTTCACCATCGGCGTAATATTTCGGTTCGATATCAGAAATTTCAAATTTCAATGTATTCTGCAAAGAAATTTGTCATTTAGCACAGTTATCTTTATCTTACTTTACTGATTTAATTGATAATAAAATGATTTCTTTCCCGGTTTTAGCTATGATTTTTCTTTATGTATTCCTCTACTAATCTTTCCCTTATTTATTGTTTTTCTCTCTATTCCACAGATATGTTATAACAAATAAAATTCATTGTTCCAGAATATACTATTTCAAATCTAAAATAAAAACATTATTATAATACTCATTATATACTTATACTCATGATTAAAATAATTTTTCAATTTCGAACTTAAAAAAGACTCTTCACGTATTTAGATCATTATACCTAAGTTTTATCTTCCTGGTCAATTTAAATTGCTTAATGTTAAGAGATACAAAGTGTTAAGATAACAGACTTGATAAAGATTTAACGCAGCTCTATTTGACACACGTACGTGAAGCGATACATAACGTGCATTGAATGTTTCAACCATTGCACGAGCTGTTTGATCCATCAATTTTTGGGCAAGGCCAAGACGACGATATGAACGTTTAACTGCCAGTGAAGTAATATGACCATGTGGCTCATCATCTGCTTCTTCTTCCATTTTTGCTAATACATAGCCGACAATGTTACCCTAAAAATCAATTAAATAATTAAATTCGAGATAAAACATGCAATAATTATCGGAATATAACTCTTTAAAATAATCAAACACTTTTCATAATTAAAATCTAATTTTACAAGGAAAACGAAGGATCGTTTAACTATATCGAGAATAAAAATTTCACAGTAAATCTTTGGAGAATCTCAAAATTCCAAACCCAATAATCTCAGTAGTAATGCCAATCATTTTTCATAGATTCGAATGATATATTTTTCATTTTTTTTTTCAATACATCAATGATTTTTTCTATTATATCCATTTATTCTTGAAAAATCTTTTTCAACTATCAACTACTAACTTATAGGAGTAAGTGTGATTAACCTAAGAATTACACCAGAATTTTAATAAATTTATTGCTAATTATATTTAAGATATTTGATGAAATATCAAACCTTATACTTTTTATTTTATCACTATTATTCTATTTATTATATTTAGCAACATTTACATATAAATATCAAAAAGAAGCATAAAAAGAATATTATTTAGATTGATATCTACTCTATATATTAAAGCATCAAAAAATCTATGATTTCCATAATTTATCATTACTGACTGCCACTGATAACCAATACTTCTCTTACCTTATCATCTTCCGCAACATATGATAACTGCGGCCATGATAAGGCGTGATAAAAATAATATTTCATTTGGTAGTTTTCCGGCAAACATAATAAATTGCAATGTTGCGTATTCAGTAAATCATCCGCTTTTGCTACGCGAAGATTCATTCTTTCATCGATTCTGAAAATTAACTTGATTATCTACAATTATATCACCTACACGTATGTTACCTGTACTATACTATCAGCATTATCACCTGCTTATTCATCTAAATTTAATCTGAACTGTTTACAGTTCTATTATTCATATTCATGCTATTTATACTATCTTATCTATTTTATACTATCTACACTATACTTTCCACAATACCACTTGCCTTCTTATTCCTGAAAATAACTTGAATTATTTATTTGTAAATTATGCCTATGATATCTATATTTATAACATTTACACTATAATATCTATCTCATACTACTGCTATAAATTTATCTATAAATTCCATATTAGCATTTACTTCTGAAAATTTCTGAATTATCTATACTTGCTAACTATACTTATGCTATCTCTACCATATTATCCATTCTATTCTGTTCTTACTTATTTACCTAATATAACGAAACTACCATTTACCAGCCCATTCTTAAAAGCGCCTGAAAATGGACCCATAACTCTCAAATAATAATAAAGTTGCAAGTGCACATATATTTCACGGCCCGGAATGCAACTAACAAATTCCTTTATTTAAGCTTGGATTTGAATTTTTATGCACAAAATATTGTTTCGTGTATATATACGATTTTTTCTTATTATTTAAGAATTTCGTTCTTATGTCTAATTATATGTAAATTTTAGAAACACTAAACTTAAATTGAATAAAACCTTACTTAAATTTTATCAAAATTTTTATCATCTTTTAGAAAAATAGAAAAAATTAGAAATTGAATAATTTGCATTTGTTGGTAAATTAAGTATTATTAAGTATAAATTATCGATTTAAAATAGTTTAATAGATTTTTTTCTTTTTTCAAAATAAAATACTAATTATGACAGTAATCAAATTACTAAATTTAACTTCTTTTTTTTCTATTAAAATTATGATAATAATCAATAAAAATATTAAACAAAAACAGAATTAATATTTTGAAAATATTATTTTATTGTATTTTTGATCAATTCTTTTTTTCGTTTTTTTTTTTAATTAAAAATAAGTGAAATTTTCATTTAATTCAGCAAGAAAAAAATTCAAATTTTCGTTTTGTTTTGGTATCAATTTATCAATTTTCTTTTTATAATTTCAAATATTTTTATCATAGTTCAATAATTTTCATTTCTTATCAAATATTTCTTTTTTGAAATTCTTTTTTTTTTCGTTGATAAAAAAATTTTTCGAAAATAAAAACTTGTTATCGCTAATCGTTGTTCTTTTTTTTTCTCTCTTAATCAAAACTTATCATGAAAAAAATAACGAGATTAGAAGAGAGAGAGAGAGAGTTATCAGTAAAAAATTTATTTCCTCAATAAATAATAGTAAATAAAATTGGAAAAAAAAAACCAGTATGAATAATTTTTGATAAAATGATTGTTTTGATAAAGAGAAAAAATATTTTTATTGAAAAATTAATTGATACATATATATATTATGCTAAATTTAAGTAGAACATTTTCTGAATTTAAATTTTATCAATTTCTAAATAATTGCTATTTTATATATTTTTTACTGATAACTTTTATCAATTTCTAAATAAATTTCTTCGGTTATTATATATATTTTTTATTGATAAACTTTTATCAATTTATCAATAAATTTTTTTGATTACTATGTATTTTGTTACTGATAAATTTTTATCAATTTTTATCAATTTCGCTATTTTTTTAAAGGATATTTCATTTCTTAAATCATTTATTAAGCACGCATATATTTGTATTTAATTTTGTATCGGATTATTTGTATTTATTAAATTGGAATTAAAATTTAAAATTCATTTCAATAATTAAATTTTTTTTATGTCATTGTGCTTTAATCTTTGTTATTTTATTTTAATTATTTTTAATGCTTAATTCTACCGAGCATTTTTATTATTCCTATTTGATTATTTGATTTATTAATTATAAAATTAAAAATTTTAAATTCATTTTAAAAATTCATTTTCTTTTTTTTAAATTTTCATTACTATAAGTTTTATCAACTGATTGTTTGGTTTATCAGTTTTAAATTAAAATTTTTAAAATAAATCAATAATTGATTTTAATAATAATAGAATGTAATAATTAATTGATTTTAATAAGATTATTCTTATTTTTTGGAATTTTTAATTGCTATATATATACAATATAAAATTTTATCAATTAAACTCAAAAATTATCTAACATTTCAATTTCTTTTTATATAAAATGAAAATTTAGAATTAAATTTAAATTCGATTTTTTTGTTTTCATTTCCTATTCTGATTTTTTTAATTCTCTTCATATTATTATAATAAATTTGAAAAAAATTAAAATTTAATTTTAATTGAATTTTATGCTTAATCTAATTAAATTTTATGCCTAATTAAGTTTAATACTAATAATAATTCATTAAATGATATTTAATAATAATAATCATTAATATTCAAATATATCAAATAATTCTTTAAATTTCATTAATATATATTTTCAATATTCTTTTTCAATTTTTTTTTTTTTCAGTTAATTAATTTTCGAGCTAATATTATTTCTTTTTTTTATTTTGATTGATAAAGAAATTAAAACGCAATGAAATGAAAAACCATTTAATCATTTAATCATTTAATCATTTTATCATTTTATAATTAAAATTCCTTCTTCGTCTAAAAGAGATCTATTGAAAAAGAGAGAGAAATAAAATAAGAAAAAAAAAGACCAAAAAAAGCTGAAATGATAAAATCCAAATTAAAACAAGATTTCATATCACTTTTTTATTTAAAGATTAAGGCGATAATTTCAATGGAGAGAAAAAGGAGAGAAAAGTAAAGAGAGAGAGGGAGAGAGAGAGAGGGAGAGAGAAAGATTGAATGAAGAAAAAGAAGGGTAAACGTTAATTGAAGTTGATTTTATAAAATAAAATTAATTAAATAAAAGAAAGCTGATGATTGAATGTCTTTGTTTGTTTCCACTTTTTTATTTTTGCTTAACAAAATTTCGTTTAAATAGGAAAAAAATTTTCGATAGATTTTAAAGCATACAAGAAATTAGTTTCTAATCTTTCTTATCTCTTATATTTTTATCATTATCATTAATTATTATCGCTATTGTTATATCATCATCATCGTCATCATAATTTCTAATCTTTCTTATCTCTTATATTTTTATCATTATCATTAATTATTATCGCTATTGTTATATCATCATCATCATCATCATCGTTACTCTCGTTTTGCGCTTTTTCTCCATTATCTATAATATTATGTTATTGTTATCGTTATCATTGTCGATATCGTTATTATTATTATTATTATTATTATCATTATTATTGTGTTCTTGCATTTTCTTCATTATCGATAAATTATTCATTGATAAAATTTCAATATAATAATAATATAAATGAAATAAGAAGAAAATTTTAAATTTAAATTATCTATTGTTAATCTTTAATTTAAATTTTCTATTGCTTATTTTTTATTTTTTCTTTCATTTTATAGTAAATTTTATTCTCATCTTATTTCAATCAATAACTTTCTTCTTTTTCGTCATACTGTAATAAATATCGATTAGATAAGATATTGATTGTTAAATCTTTTTACTTCATCATTAAATTGATTTTCAAAGATATGTAAAAACTAATTAAATAATCAGTTCTATCAAAAAAAAAAAAAAAAAATGAGTTAGTATAATCAATATTTATTTGGATTACTATAATCAAACTATACTTGAGTTACCATAATCAGTTTATGCTTGGATTACTATAATCTATACCTAAGTTACTATGATCAATATTTACCTAAGTTATTATAATCAAATGATGCCTGGATTACTATAACAATTTATATCTGTGTTATTGTAATCAATTTATGTCTGACTATAATCAATTCATGCCTGGATTACTATAATTAATTCATACCTGAGTTACTATAATCATCTATCTGTACCTGAGTTACTATAATCAATTAATGCCTGAATTACTATAACCAGTTTATATCTGAGTTACTATAATCAATATTTACCTGAGTTGCTATAATCATCTATGCCTACTATAATCATCTATAATCAATCAATAACTAAGTTACTATAATCAATTCCTACCTGAACTACTATAATCAATTTAAATTTAAACTAAAATCAACTTCTACCTGAGTTACTAATCAATTTCTACCTATCTTCAATTCTCGATCAATTCGCAATTTATATGATGACTGCATTTACGTACAAGTCGTTCCACTTTTATTGTAAAAATGAATTACAGTAATGATTAAGTATGAGTTATTATATTCCAATTCCACCTGTATTATAATTCCCTTTTTTTCGCATAATTCATTGGATGACAGTTGCATTTTTTGCATCGAATTGTTATTTTATTATTATGTATATGGTATTGAATTTTCATTAATTTAATATAAAAACAAATTTTGGCAGCGATTTAACATTAATTATCATATTCGAATTGTGAAATTATTGTATTCCAATTCCTATATTATTACTATATTCCATTCTTATATTCCACTATTATATTCTGGTTAAATATGAATTATTATATTCCAATTCTGAAATTATTATATTTCAGTCAAATATGAATTATTATATTCCAATTCTGAAATTATTATATTCCAATTAAATATGAATTATTATATTCCAGTTCTGAAATTGTTTATTCCAGTTCCTATATTATTATTCTATTCCATTCTTATATTCCATTATTAATTTAATTCCGAAATTATTATATTCAGTTCCTATATATTATTATATTATTCCATTATTATATTCCAGTTAAATACGAATTATTAATATTCCGATTCCTATTATTGTATTCATTGTTATATTCCATTATTATTATTCCAATTCTGAATTATTATATTCCAATTCCTATATTATTATACTCTTCTCTTATATTATATTCCATTGTTATATTCCGCTATAATATTCCAATTAAATATTTTTATATTATTATTATTTTCCATTGTTATTTTCCATTATTATATTCCAAGTAAATATGAATTATTATATTCCAATTGAATGTGAATTAATATATTCCAATTCCTATGTTATTTATATTCCACTGTTGAATTCCATCATCGTATTCCAGTTAAATGTGAGTTATTATATTCCAATTCCTATTTTATATTTTAATTTCTCTCATAAGTTGCTATTATTGAAGCTTGCTATTTATAATTTCTCATAATTATGAATTTGATCACCCATTATTCTGGTATTAATTAATTAATTAAATAATTAATTAATTCACATGTGATTACGATGAAATAATGATATCTTCGTTTTTCCTCATCCTTTATAATTTAATCATTTTCAACGATTTTTTGTATTTAAAAAATTAAAAATGGCTAATTTTATTGTTATAACACAATTTACATTAATGATATGTTTAATTTTATTTTTCAGACTTACGCAGAGTCTTCACGTAATTTTCACGTTGGAAAATTTTTTTTTCACGTAATGCCTAATTTACAAATTATCATCGATTTCATCTCCTTTTTCCTATCATATCAATTATGGCTAATCGAACAATTATTCAAAATTGTCATCAATTATTGACATGTATTAATAACAATAATTGTCTTGAGGCTAGTATTATATTTAAATAATTCGATTCTATTTTATTTCCTATTTTCGACTTTCTATTCTATTCTATTCTTATAAAGCTAGGACTGTTAAAAAATTGATAAAATTTAATTTTTTACTAATTAGAAAGAAAATAAGAAAAAAGTAGAGATAAGAATTGATCTGATAATGGTTGATAAAATTTTTTCCACGGATGATTTATTAGAAAGGATGATTAATTAAAAAATAATTTTCTTCTTAAACTAATAATGATAATCATTATTATTATTATTACTTTATTGCTATAATTATTACCATTATTGTTATATCATTATTATTATTACTATTTTATCATTGCCATTACTATCATTATTATTATTTCGCTAATTATTATTATTATTATTATTACTATTATCATTGCCATTATTATTATTATCATTATTTGTTATCACTATTTGGAAATGTAACTAATATACTATAAAATATACTGTAACTTTTAATCTATAATTGGATAGTACCATTAATTATTTTATGAAAATTTTCTTTAAATATTGCTTATTTATTTTTTTTTTGAAAAGAATATCAATAATTTATGAAATTAATCAAAAATATTTATTAACAGATACCATATGTTAACAGTGGAAATAATGATTCGCTGATAAGGAAACAAATATACAATGATTTTGATAAGGGTATCGATTATAGTTGCATATTTGCAACAGGTTGTTTTAATGAATGTAACAAATGTCCACTTGTCTAGCAAGTAAGGGACAATTGATTGATGTTTTATCTGGTAATCAACGATCTTCGACAAGTGAGTAATTATATATTCAATTCAATTCAATTCTGATTAAAATTTCATTTAATTACAGTAAGAAAAAGCTACCGAATAGAAGAGAAGAAAGAATAATAAATAATAATAGTAATTAAGCGAAATAAAATTTTATCAAATAAAATATAAGAATTATCATCGGGAAAAAATCCTCGGTAGAACGAGAATTATCAGCGTAGAAGAGAGAGAATGATTACGGAGAGAGATGAAGAAGGGAAGAGAGAAAAAAAATCGAACAAAAAAAGGAAAAAAAATCCTCGGTAGAAAGAATTATCAGCGTAGAAGAGAGAGAATGATTACGGAGAGAGATGAAGAAGGGAGAGAGAAAAAAAATCGAACAAAAAAAGGAAAAAAAATCCTCGGTAGAACGAGAATTATCAGCGTAGAAGAGAGAGAATGATTACGGAGAGAGATGAAGAAGGAAGAGAGAAAAAAAGTCAAACAAAAAAAAAAAAAAAAAAAAAAATTGAAATTAAAAATTTGCTACAAATTATTTCAGGTGAGTGTTCCGTTTTGGTAAATTGTGCAACGAGTTGCATTGAACAATCAAATTTTAATTTTACTAAAATTAATTATTGCATACGTCATCAATGTGCTTATCATTGCTTCGATGGTTCATGTCCGACGTGTAGCGCTTTTATCACAAAATTATTCCGTCAAATTTGCATAATTGGTGATTTACGAAAGAAAATGAATTTTCAGGTAATTAATTAATTAATTAATTAATTAATTAATTTTTAATTGTTAACTTTTTTTGTAAAAAAAACTTATCACTGATTGTTTTAGTCTTAGCAATTTTTAGCAATTGTTAATTTGATGAAATTGGCTAAAAATAATTCATTCATAAATTCATTTTTGATAAATTTTAAATTAAATTTATTTTCAATTTTTAATTTTTATTACTAATTCTTTTTGGTAATAATTAATGAAATTGATGGAATGAATTTAATTTAAAACTTTGTCTCAAATTAAATTATATTATTGCTTCATTTAGCAAGCAAATTATTAATTGGAATTGGCCAAAAAAAAAAAAATTATCCAAAAATTTGGATTAAATTTATTTCCAATTTTTAATTTTTATTATTAATTCATTTTAGCAATAATTAATGCAATTGACGGAATGAACTTAACTTAAAAAATTATTTTAAATTTAATAAATTTTTAATTTTTTATTGCTTCATTTAGCAAGCAAATTATTAATTGGAATTGGCCAAAAAAAAATTATCCAAAAATTTAAATTAAATTAATTAATTATTTCTTTTTCTTTAAATGAAAGCATTAAAATTTGAATAATTTATTAGCCTAATTAATAATTTGCTTTTCTTCTACTTTTTTCATTTATATATTTTTCTTTTTCCCAATGAATAACAATTCATTTAAAATATAATTTCAAAAAAAAAAAAATTCGTCAAACTTTTTGACAGAAAATTCGAATTAAAAAAAATTAATTCATTTAATTTAAATTTTTGAATAATTTTTTTCGGCCAATTTCAAATTTAGCTTAGCAAAAAAAAGGATAATTTAAAATTTTTCTAGTACATTGAGTAAAATTATTGATGAAAATATGAAAGCAAAAAATTCAATTTATTCCAAATGATATTCTTCTTTTCATTTAAAATTAATTATTTAATTAATTAATTTCATTTCAAGTTTATCCATATGGGAAATTTATTGAAATTTATAAAATTTATGGGAAAAAACAGCGAGCAATTATTTGATTAATTATTATTTACTTATTTGATTATTTATTATTTACTCGATTATTTACTAGTGATATTACTTAAAATGTACTGGTGTTTACTAATTCATTTTTCATGATAATGATAATGATAATGATAGTGATAATGATAATGATGTGATGATGATAGAAAGAATATTCCATGTAAAAAATCATACACAATTTTCTCCTCTTCTATTTCTATTTCGTTTTTTTTTTCTTTTGTAAAATAATTTTTGCAAGTACTTTATGACAGCTGAGCAAATAATGATAGCTGTTAATACAAATCATCATTACCATTATCATCATCATCATCATCATCATCATCACCATCATCATCATCAGCAGCAGCATCATCCATAATCACCATTAGCAACATTATTATCAAGATTATAAATCAACAAATTTGACTGATTCATCGAGAAGAAAAGTCAAACAAAAATTTATCAAATGTAAATAAAGATTATAACTCCGATTATATTTATTAAATTATCAATTATCATCACTAATTAATGATAGAATATCATTTTATCAAGATTATCAATCAACAAATCTGATTGAGAAAAAAATTGAAATAAAAATCTTGTCAAATTTAAGTAAAATCATAACTTAAATTATATTAGCAGCCATTAACTTAAAATTATTCATTCATTCTATTTGCATTTCTTAAAAAAAAAAAATCAAAAATTAAATTTAAATTAAAATGAAAAAAAACTAATAAACCTAAAAATAAGTTTTAAATACTAATTAAATACTAAAATTACAAATTTTAATAAAAAATTTTTTTGAAATAATTTACTAGAAATGGATTGAAATTTTTAATTTGGAAAATTTCTTAATTCAATCATCTATTTTCATAATTAAAAATATCTCATAAACCTTTATCACTTATCAAATATGATATATTAAAGGTAAACGTTTCTTTTTTTTTTTTGCAACTTTTTTTTTTTTGACAAATGATATTTAAATATATGAAATAGAAATTAAAAAACTGATTTATTTTTTCATTTCCTATTTAAAATATATTCAAATTTTGATATTTAAATTCATGAATAAAATTATTCTACAGGATAATTAATCGTAATTTTAATTTCAATTTCAGGGTCATTGTTATGAAATGTTTCGTACAATAGTTGGTGAGAAATTTAAAGAGCAATTCGAACGATCAGGTCGAAGACCAGCTATTGATATAAGAAATAATTTATTATGGTCTAATTAATTTATTAATTTATTTAAAAGATTGTGAAGAAAAGTAAAAATTATACATATCGAACTTTCGTCCTGATAATAAAACATATATATCACTTCCAATCATATTGCGATATCATCGGACTTTCATTTTTCATTTAGGGAAAATAAATGAATTGAAAGAATTAAATATAAATTAAAATTAATTGAATTAAAAGGAAATTAAGTATAACTATTAAATATTTTTCAAGTATATAAATTATGGTAGTTTTACTAACTTTACATATTTTCCTACGTAATTATTCCTTGTAAAAGTTAGTAATAATTGACAGTTTTTGAAATTTCTTTTATTTTTTCATGTAATTTTTTTTCTTTCCCATACGAGACGAATAGAAGTACTTAAAAAAAAAAAGGAAATTTCACGTAAATTTTTCACGTACGTAAGTCCTTCCGTACACTAAACAATAATGAACCATCGTTTTATGTAAAATAGAAAAAATCATTTTATTTTAGTTTTCTCGAATTAATTTTTTTTCAATAAAACATTTGCAATTAGTAATCTCTAAATATATATCATTCCTACTCAGAATTGCAAAATATTTGCTTTGCAAAAATTATAGCTTCCATATTTATTGGCTTATCTATCATGGCCAGATCATATCATCGAGGCGATAATAATAACTACAACAACACTAGTAACACTGACAATGACAAAAGAATAATAACAATGATAATTATAATAATAATAATAATAATAATAATAATAATAATAATGATAATAACAATGATAATAATAATAATAATAATAATATATAGCAGGTGATAATAATAACATTAAATAATAATAATAATAATAGCAACTGTAAATTTTCCTACATACAAAGTAAAAAAAAGTTAGATATTTAATTACCCATCCCTACTAATTACACTTTTCATTTACTGGCTAATTTACCTTATATTCTGGTCAGCTATGATTATGATTTTCAAGCTCTGATAACGTACAAATAGCGGAACTGCATTCTCGAAACTGATAAATAACAATAACAGTAATTGATAAATGTTTGTTTTTTTTACGCATACAACGATGCTTCAATCAATTTATTGAAAAAATAAATCTTATGATTTAAATCGGAAGATCAAATGTATCAATTACTCATCAAGTAAATATTTTATTTCATTTCCAATATTTTACAATTCATATATATTATTACACAACAAGATTACATTACAAATCTTGATGGAAAAAAACAAAAGAAACCAAACATTTTTAAAATGATAGCTAATAATGATGGAATAATGGAAAATGGAATAACGCCAAAAACATTAATTGGAAATGAAATCTTTTCAAGTACTTCAATTCACTCGTTACTTCATTTTAATTTCATATCATATATATATATATATATATATATATAAGCAGGAACATTTATATGTCCCTAATAATTTGGCTTTTTTTTAACAATAATTCTTTGCAAATTATTTATCATAATTCAGTATTTCAGTATTTCATCTTTGAATTAATGCTTCTTTTCATTCAATCGTATTAAATTGATTATTTTGTAATAGCAGAAGAAAAAAAAAAAATTTATAAAACATATTTAATGTAGCGTTTTATCATTTCCAATATAATACTGATTACATAACACATTGATATTATATTATTAAATTATGCATGCAAATTATGGAACATAATAGATAATACATGTGAAGAAAGCATAATATAGCATTCTCGAATAAAAAAAATATAAGAAATAGTGATTATAGCATTCTCGAATAAAACCATCAATTTTAAATTGCATATCTTGATAACCCAATCGAAGATAGGTTATCAGAATAGAAATATACATATTTAAGGTAAACAACATTTAATTAGATGCAAAATTTTCGATCAAAATGTAACCAAATTTTACGATATATCATTTATATTCAAATCGATACAATATGACCATTTGAATTTTTCAACAATCAAAAATCAATTTTTCTTTTTTTTTTTTTTTTCAAAGATGAAAGATAAAGTTTTTAACGGTATGATGATGAAAAATTTCACGAAAATTAGCGCCGAAAATTTTAACAATAGAAAATAAAGAATTTAGTAAAAAATTGTGAGGCCAAAAATATTTAACAAATAATTGCGAATATAGAAAAATTTAACGAAGTATTTATCAGATCGATTGCGTATTTCCGACGAATAAAATTCCACATTTTCCTGCAACTAAAAAATTTAGCAATAATACGAATTAATATATTGTTAATTGTTTAGGAGATTGTAAATTCATTGTAATTAGAGAAATAATTGAAAATAATCTATTTCAGGAAAATATTAATTCGATAATTTTAAGCATTATAACTGATAAGGAATCAACGTTATAAATCTCAAAAAAAAAAAAAAAAAAAAAAAACATTAGGACTAGAAATACCGAAAATCCTCAATATCCGAAATGAAATAATCTAATTTGAAACGGCAATAAAATATTCTTGAATATTATACATTTTTAGGATTGTTGTAATGCTAAAAAAACAATTTCATTTTTTACTATATCAGTCATAAATTTTGGAAGAATTGAATTTATTTTCATCTATCGGAAAAATAAAATCATTAAAATTTATAAAAACTATCGAGATTATTATCACTAGCAACTTATCATTTTCATAAATATGACTGATGAGATTTCAATAATTTTCAAAAATAAACCTTAAGAAATTATTATGGAAAGTTAAAAGTGAGATAGATGTAGTGGTCTGAATGGTGCCAAAGCTGTATTTTAACGCTTTGGACAAAATCCAGGCCACTACTCCTACACACTTAGAAAAAAAAAATCATAATTATTACAATGAGTATTCTCGATACTTTCTTGTAATTAACATTTTTTTTTGAGCGGAATTTTTTATCATAAATTGGAATAGTCAAGAAATGATAAGGATTTTCAGATATTTGGAAAAGTCGAAAAATGATAAGGATTTTCAGATATTTGGAAAAGTCAAGAAATGATAAGGATTTTCAGGATAAATAAAGCATACAAAAAAAGGAAAATTATCACATTTCGCGGGCCGAATCGTGCTGTGATGCATAATTCAAATTACACTGTACCACAAAGCCGATACGGCTCACGAAATTTGTTAAATTAAATTATAGAAGGTTTAAAAGATTTTCATCGATGATTGTATGTAGGCTCATTGGAAATTGCAAAATTTAGAAGATACCTTGATAAATTGAAAATTATCAGAAATATTTGCTTGCCATAATAATAATTTTTACTCACAAAAGATGCATAGCAAAAAAAACAAAAGGAAAAAGAAAAAATTCCATTTTTATACGATTAGCATAAAAATATAGCAAAGCTGAACCATCAGTTGGCTGTGATTCGATTTAATAATTCATAACGGATCACAAGACCACTGATAGTTCAAGCTTAGCTATTTATAATGCTTTTCAAAGAAATTTTTAAACAATCATCATCAATTCATAAATCTAACATCTCAATTATTTCATTTTCCATAAATGTGGTAAATTTTATAGTTATAAACTATCTACCATTCAATCTATTAAAAAAAAATTTCAACATCTGGCACATTCTCAAAAATCATGCATTCTCAAATCAATTTTACATTAGTAAAATGATTTGCTAAAAATTCATTTCTCATTGGTTCATTGTCATAAAATAACGCAGCAAACTACCGTAATAAATCTATCAGCTTTAAATTGATTAATGTACTTGTTGCAATGTGGAAGGCAATAGGCGTGAGAAAGATTACTATTATCAGTAGCAGTATCATTTTGATTTACAATCACGGAATACATATGTTCGATGAAAATGAAGCATTTATTTTTATATTACTAGAAATTTAGATAAAATTTAGATTGCAAAACTATATATTCATTTCAAATTTAATTTCATTTATGCCATCTCTAATGAATTCATAAATAAAAAGATACCATAAGACATTCATTCTATTGTTCTGGAATTGAAATTTATAAACTTGATTCATAAATCAAAGAAATGCATATATGTACGAAGAAAAAACTGAAGGAAAAAAAAAAACGGGATTATTTCTAATTCTAAAAAAAAAAAAAAAAAAAAAAATCCATCTTATTTTTAAAAATTATTACAGTAATGAACAATTTATTCATTCCAGATTTACTTCTATTATAGGCAGCATATCATTTTTAAATTTCTAATAAAAAGAGAAGTACTAAAGCAACTTAATCCAACAGTTAGAATCCTTATGTAGTTACGGTAGCTCTCTTTTTTTACACTACGAATTTTTAAAAAATAAACTAAGAAATGCATTTTACCTATATTATAAATGAATATTTCATGTCGTTTTTGTTTGAGCCTATCCTTTCCAGGACTCCAGATTTTATATTTCATAGTACTGTCATACGTAAAATTCAAAAAAAAAAAACAGAATGATACCTATAACAATTTGATCTATGAATCCGTATACTATTACAGTACCTCCTTTGCATTATAATAAAACTAAGGAACTACTTTGTTTGAATCACAAATGGACATCTCATATTCCTAAATATCTCCTTCCTAATCAATAATATATCGAAAATGCGTCGAGATAATAATATCAAGCTTCATCATTACTTAATCAAGATTAGCTAAGCTATTACAATCAATTTTTCTTAAAATTCATTACTCATTCCAACTCTATCAATTTCTTCAATCTTCTTCTCCACGATATATAACTTCTTTTCTTATCTTTATCGCAGTAAATTTATCAAAATGATATCAAAATCTTCATTAATTAGTCCAGGATTAGCTAAGTTATCGTAATTTCGGCTTTTCTTTAAAGTACTATGTGTTTTTAAAAAATTCTATTTTCCACTAATTCCTTCTATCTTTTTCCTCCCCAAAACTACATTGCCTTTCTGATTCCGTTATTCGTATTATTCATACTATCAGATCTTCTCTTTCGCCTCACCGATTGATCATCTTATCATTTTTTTTTTCTCCAAATTTCGTTATTCGTTATTCATGCTATCAGATGATTTCTCAATTGAAAAAATTGAAAAAAATTTTAAGCAGCTGACAATTTGATAGTAGTAAGTAGTAGTTATACAAACCACCATCATCCTATGCTATCACCAATGGGAAGGTCAACAACACACATATGTTCTTCTTAACATCTTTTCCAATATATTCAATCTTTTTTTCTTTTTTCATTAACAAAGAAGAAGAGAGAGAGGAGAAAGAGAGAGAGAGAGAGAGAAAAAAAGAAAATGAATGAATCACAACGATCGGCGAAAAAAAAAAAACCTATATCAGCCCGATTTGGCCAAAATCTTACAAATGTCTTTTGCATATTGAAACGATAAAACAAAAAAAAAGCAAATAATAAAAAAAAAAGTCCTTATTTATACAAAAAAAACGCAAATTTCATTTTTATATTTTCATTCAATTTCCTGTCAAAAATTCTAATTTTTTTTTCTTTATGTGATAATATAACTTTCAATAATATAATAATTCCCTTTTTTTTTTTTGATTTAAGTTTCGAAGTTTTTTTCAACGTTTAAAGATTGGAGAGGACATTTTTCGCTGAGAATGGGAAAAAAAAAATTTTATTTCCATTGGAATAATTATATAACAAACAAATCCATTTATATATGAAGAAAAAAATAAAAATAAGCAAATCTTTATTCTCAAATTTTGAAATTTTAATGAACATACATTACTCTCTTATGCCAATGATCGTAATCTGTGGTTTATAGAAGCATAAAGAAAAAAGCAAATGTAACGAAATCTTTATAGTTTATAACAGTTTAAGATGGCAGATGTTCCAGAATATTCATAATTCAAAAATGATAAATAATGAGATTTTTATAGACTTCCGTTTACGCTTACAATTTCAAATAATTTAATTCCATTTTATTAAATTTCTTAAAATAATCAAACGTGAATTTCTATCACTCATACTTTCCTCATTTCATTAAACTTTTTTTACGCTTCAATATCAGCAATAATTTTAACTAAGGATGAATGCCATGATATTTGATCCGACTAATCGAAAGGACATCTTTCATGGATGTGACTTGTAACTTAATTCAATTTGGACAAGATGAAAAATGAATTATAATGTATACTTGCAAAATATTACAATCAAAAAAAAAAAAAAGAAGACAAAAACCTGGATAAAAATGCCAGATCGCATAGCTGAGTATGGTTCTAGTCATGAATCCGTTTTTAAGTCGCATGACTAAGAACCATGCTCAGCTACGAGCAAACAGCAATTATTATATTTTCCAGGTAAAGGTATGAAAATTATACTAAAGACAAAAATGGCCATAATACAAATTCTTAGGTAGCAACAACAAAAAAATTCCATTGACTCCATGCAAAAAAAAAGGAGTAATAGTAATGAGGAATAAAAAAATAAAATTTTTTAGAAAATGCTAACATATCATTCAAAAATGAATTATAAAAATTGCAAACAATATCCTAATTAATCAAATTGTAACAAAGCAAATGCGACAATATAGGAAGGTAAAATGCGACAACATGCGATGGTAAATGCGACAGCATGCAAAGCAGCGCAACAATATGCGAAGCTATGCGAACTATCAACCAAAAAACAAAACAAAACAATGCGATAAGAAAAAACAACAAAGTAATGCGATAATAGAGAAAAAAGAAAAAGACAAGAAAAAAAGAAATTAACAAAGGAAAAAATCCCAATTTAACAAATTCAAAATTTTCCCTTTGCTATCATCTCCCAATCTCTTCACTACAATTCTACAGAAAAAGATTAAAGTCACACACACATACACACACATATATATATGCATACATACAACATCTCCAGAAAAATGGTGGAGAGTGAGATCTTGATCATTTTAGTTGTACTAAAGGTCACACTATCACTCATTCATTCAACATATCAACAACACACACACACACACACACACACACACACACACACACATGCACACTCATACTCACACACTCACATACATACAAACAGTCCCTCAAAAAAATCTTCAATAAAACAGTCCACTGTTTCTTATTTCTGCTTCCACTAAAAAAGGTCGTAGAGTTTTATAAAAATGAGGAATAGAAAGATGAAGATGAAAATGGAGAAAATGAGAAATCACATCATTTAAATTTTTATTTAAAAAACCCTCAAAAACTTCATGAAAAACAAAAACCATACAAGAAAAAAAAAGCGGATGCTAACCTTTTCGTTACGATATTGGCATACATATATATATATATATATATATGAACAAAGAGAAATAAAATAAAGGAAAAAAAAGGAAATATAAAAATATATCGCTAAATGTATATTTTCGTCACATATAGCTCACATCTGTGTGCATAGTACCAAACATTAAAGGAAATAATCGAAAAAAAAAAAAATAAGCGACAATTTAGAAATGAACTGAATGAACCGAGAATGAGATTAGAGAAATAAAAAATAAAACAAAAAAAAAAAAAGAAAATTCCGAACTATTCTCTCTTTTAACATTTATTTATAATTCAAACATACAATTTGTTAATATTTTGCTTTCTAGTAAATTTGAATATCGAATAAAACGAAGAAAAAACATTAATTTACATCTTATCTGACCAATTTTCTTTTTTCTGCTAAAATCAAATTAACAAATAATTTATTACTAATAAATCATATCAATTCATTAACATTTTGCTGTTGTCATTTTTTTTCATTCTCGCTAATTAAACGAATATTTATTCGTCAAAATGTTTTAAGAATTGATACATATAGAATTCTTATTATCAATATTACTAACATACAAATATCCAAATTATCCGTCTTATCACTGGACATTAATTGATCTTTCTTCATTACTATATCCCTATCATTCATAATTTAATATCATCTTCTATCTTGCTCCTGAATAATCTTCCCATCATTATAATCATCCATTCAAAAGACCGATAGAATAAGGCTAAATGATTGGAATATTTAAACTATTGCTAACATACAATATCCAACACACTATCTATACATCACTAATATGATTATTACTGATAATATTAATACAATATTTGATTAGCATCTTATGTGATTACTTTTGTTTACTTCCCTCTTCCATGATAACATTCAACTATCACTCATTGATAAAGTTAACATAATAAGGCTAAAACAGAATAACATATATGGAATGGACCATATATACCATCACTATATACATTGATACTGATATCATCAATGTAACATGCAAAAACCATCCATTTATTCTATACCAATATATGTATACGTGCAGATCACATGTTGCATTATCAATGATGCGTAGAAAATGAAACGTTCCCTCCGTATCAATACCTATATATACATGCAGATCATATTAGTATGATCAATGAAGCATACAAATGAGACGTTCCTTTTGCATTTTGAATACTATTCAAAATAACGATAATGACGATGATGATAATGATAATGATATGACCAAAATAGATAAAATGCTGAATGATTGATGCCTGATGCTGTTGATAGTAGTAGTAAGAGTATGGGTAAGAATAGAAGGTAGAGGTAAAGGTAGAGGTAGAGGTAGAAGGTAGAAGGTAGAAGGTAGATGATGATAATAGGGTATATTGGTTAGAGGTAGGTGCTTCTTTCTTCTTCTACTTCTTCATTCTTCCTTTCCCATTCATTTTCCATTCGCATTTCTTAAATCTTTCCCTCCCCGCCTTTTTCTTCTTCCTCAACCGGTGCTTCCATAGCTCATCATCTTTTATCGGTTTTCGGACTAAGACCAGACTATTCGACCTCCATCTTCTTCTTCATCTTTCATTTCTTCTTACAATTATTTCACACATACACACACACATACATAACATACACATACATTTACACATTCTATGGGAAGAAAAAAAAGTGTAAGATGTCCATTCATAAATATTTTTATATATACATATATATATGTTAACGATAAAGACATGAGAAGATAACGGTTAGAAGGGTATTGGACAGAAAAAAACTTTTATTTTATAATCTAGGGGTCATAAAATGTAAATTACTTAATGAAAATTAATATGAAGATAATTATCATTACTAAATATAAAATAAAACAATGATCGAGAATGATAATAAAACAATCAATGAAATTATATCAAAAACTGCTAAAAAAAATGCAATTATCAAAAAATTATAAAGTATATCATTTTGTATAGCTAATATTTTGAAAATTAAAATATTGTTTAGAAAAGTTGGAAAAATTTTCATCATCCAATTAGACATTTTATTTTATTCACATACAATGAATGAATGACCCCGAAGAAGAGTTTAAATGTTATCAAATGATTACTAACACACTAAACAAACAAAGTGCATAGATGAAAGAAAAATCGATAAAATATTTGTTATATTACTAAACAAAAGAATTATGCAATTTATCAATAAATTATCACACATTTGTGCAAAACAAATGCTAAATGATAAATAAAAAAAGAAAATGTAAAAATAAATGATATTTGTCAGAAATTATCACAAGGAAATAATGATAATATAAATCAACTGAATTATACATGCATTATATAAATTTAAATACATCGAATAATAATCATTACCATGAAAATACAATGATAATACCAATTATGTAAATTGTATAATACAATAATCCTTATTAATTACCAGCAAAACTTCTGAATAATATATATTCCAAGAAAATTCTGCATAAATTGTATAATTTAAAAATCGATCTAAAGAGAATGAAAATAGGAAAAATTTAACTTATTTTCATAAATTCTTATTTCATACTAACAAATTTTACAACTTCCTCCGTAACATTTCTTTTTTATTGCTAAATTGTTCAAATTGTTCAAACTATTTCATATTTTTTCACAAAAAAAAAAAAATTTAATAATCTTTCTTTGTATTTTATAATTTGTGAAATAATTTAATTAAAACTATGCTATAATTTAAAATGAATAAATGATGAATGAAACATTTCACTATTTCCATTCTTTTTTTTTTTAATTGAAAGAAAAATTTTTTAGAAATGAACATTAAATCTTTTCAAATTAAATTAAATATTGGAAAGGAAGCAAAAGTAACGGAATAAATTTGTAAAACATGCAAATGTATTTATCAATTTTATCAGAAGATGCAAATAGGAAGAAATGATAAAGGAAAAAAATACATAAACAAAAAATACATATTAAAGTGAGAGAAGACAACTGAATAAATACACAATTCTAATTTATATATACCATGGATCAGATCTATCCAATTGAATAGATACAGATCATTCTTCAATCCATTTATTTCTATACAAATTTGATCATTCAAATAACTCTATAGACTGATCAACTAGTATGATCTAAACTAACCGATCATTGTTAAATCCAATCTGGCATTCTCAACATATTTGAATGAACATGCGCAATGGCATAAATGATTATGATAATGATAATGATAGACAAATAGATAGATTGATAGATAGTATGACGATAACGATAACGATAATAGCGACAACAACAACAACAATGATGATGATGACGACGATGATAGCTATTCGAAAACCAACGACAAATGGTACATACAGGTTAACCAAAATGAATGATTGGCGCCAAAAGCATTTTGGAGGAAATTCTCAAGATGTCTGCATGTATGTATATGTGTGTACATGTATGTATGTATGTGTAGTGTATGTATATATATATGTATTATGTGCATATACGCCCATTAATACATAAATATATGCATACATACATACACACACATACATACATACACATGCATAGACATACATAGACGACAATATGTATCGCCATCCGATATTGTCGCATCAGATTGCCCTCTTTTACGACATCGCGCATTTTCCCGCGTCTATTTTCATCAAAATTTTGTTGCAAAAAGTTACAGATGCGCGGGAAATATTTTGTTTAGAAATTTGAAAAAAAAAAAAGAAGGAGGAAGAGGTACTTTGTTGAAATTGTTAAAAAATTTTGAAAAATGAAGATAGATTGAAATATTGAGTTACTAATTGTTAAGAAATTTGAATTTAAAAAGGAATAAATCAATCATATCAATCATATTGATTAGATCATATTGATCTATTAAAACCAATCATATTGATCAAATCATATTGATCCCTTAAAATCAATAGATTGAAATGTCGAGTTATTAATTGTTAAAAAATTTGAATCTAAAAAAAAGAGTAAACCAATCATATTGATTAGATCATATTGATCTATTAAAACCAATCATATTGATCAAATCACATTGATCTCTTAAAATCAATAGATTGAAATGTCAAATTGTTAATTGTTGAAAAATTTGAATCTAAAAGAAAAGAACAAATCAATCATATCGATTAGATTATATTGATCTATTAAAACCAATCATATTGATCAAATCGTATTGATCTCTTAAAATCAATAGATTGAAATGTCAAACTGTTAATTGTTAAGAAATTTGAATCTAAAAAAAAAGAACAAATCGATCATACTGATCTATTAAAATCAATCGTATTGATCAAAATCGCATTCAGCTAATAAATTTTTTTTTTAGTAGAAATTCTATAATTGATAATATTCCTGTAAAATTTATCATTTGTTGTAAAAATGATTCTAAGATAAATCACATCTGTATGTATACGATTACTAATTTTTGCCAAAAATGTTGCAATAAGATAAATTAAGTGAATTGCTATAAAAGTTGTATAAATGATAAGCTATCAATATTTTTTGTAAAAAGAAATTTGTACATTATTTTTTGAATATGCTAAGCCTACTTATTCCAAATCATTTTATCAATAAGTTATCAGTTTTGCAAAAAAAAAAAAAAATAAAAATATATCAAACTAAAAATTGTTACAAATAAATCATAATGAAATAAATTACATATAAATGTTAAATCATCAATTTTTCTACATTTTACAATAGAGACAGGATTCTAACATACAAATTAAGTATTGTTTGAAATGTTTTTTTTTCTTTATAAATTGGAATTGGCTTGCTCAAAAAAAAAAAAATTAAATACTTCCGATATTGATGATAATTTCTAAAATGTATTAAAATTTTTTTGATATCAATTAAGATAAAAAAATTTTATCAAAACTAATTATGAAGTATATTTTAACCTATGATAAAAGGTTATACCTTTAATTAGATGTTAATTAGGATGTTATAACAACGTTCAAAGTTCTTCTTTTTTTTTTGCACATGATAATAATATTTGACAATTTTTCAATTTAAAATTTCTTCTTTGCAATCTATAAAATCAAATTTCTCATTTGAAAAAACTAAAAAAAGAAAAATCAATATCTGATATACAATGCTTTATCAATTCATTCATTCACTGTTATAATCAATACTCATAAACATATCCATATTTAACAAATGAATCGTATAGAACTAAAACTTTTCACTATTCTTCAATAATAAAAAAAATAAAAAAAAAAACCATAACAAAACAGTTTTGTATAAAACATAGTAAATAAAGCTATTTCAAAATATTCAACAAAAAAAAAAAAAAAAAAAAAAACGGAAAAAATCAACAACATAACTCGTATGAGTAGATGATATATAAATTTTAGTTATATTGAAATATCACAGTAAAAATTCCAAATCATTTATTCAACGAGCTCCAATATTCCTTGTCTAATCAACATCTCGCAATCAGCCACAGGTAATGAATGCTGTAAAAAAAAAAAATAAAACAAAAAAAGAAAAAGAAAAAAAAATGAAAGAAAAGAAATAATCATCGATCGAATTATTCAATTACTTAATCATTGATCGAATTATTCAATTGCTTAATCATTGATCGGATTACTCAATTACTTAATCACTGATTGAATTATTTAATTCCTTTAATCACTGTTTTTTTTGATTAAAAATTAGTTCATTTGTTAATCGCTATAAAAATGTTTTTTTTTTTTTTTAAATAATAATTTAACATTGAAAATTACAGACAATAATTTAAGGATGAAACATTAGCAAATTTCAAAAAAAATTTACCAAAATTTTCTCATTTTAATCAAAGCTAAATTTTCAGAAAAAAAAGGGAAGGAAATTTCCAAAAATAATAAAATGTAAAAAAAAAGAAAGAACATAGACTATTTACCAATGCATTTTCGGTAAGTGAAACGCTGGTTCCATCGCTTAATTCAAAAGAACCAATATTTTGTTTTGCCCGAACCTAGAAATACATAAATCGGTAAAAAAAAAAAAAAAAGATAAACCAATGAATTGATATGATAAATTGATTCTACTGTAATTTATCAAAATTTGAAATCATTAATTTAATTCATTCTAACTTTTTAACTTAATTTATCTGAATTTAATTGTGAAAATGTAAAAAAAAAAATTTCTAGTAAGAAAATTCACTAGGAAAAAAAAAAAAAACAAAAGAAAAAATGAAGTGCAAAAATGAGTCAATGGAAAGAAAAATCGTTAAATTAAAAGAAACTGACCTTGACAAATAAATTATGAGGCGGCTTCATATTCAACAACAAATTCATTCCATTCTCACCAAGTGAACTTTGAAAATCGGCAAGAAGATTGTTATATTCTTGTAACCATTTTAATTCTGCTTCACATAAATTTTCCTGAAAATTAAGAATTTTCTCCAGGAAGGAAAAAAAAGCAAAATAAAATTTCGATTTCAATATTGACAAAATAATTTTAATTTTACATTAGTTAATATCATTAATTGCTCATAATTATATTACAACTAATTTTTAATCAACAAGAATATCCCATGGATGTATTTTTGAAGAAAAAAATTGGAAGAAATTTTGTTCGAAAATGCTAAATATATTGCATACATCTCTAATTTATCAAAATATTTACTATAATATATTTGATGAGAAGTTAAAAATAATATTTTCTGCGATTTTAATTTGATATATTTTTCGAAATAATACTTAAAAACATTAAATCTTTCTATCTTTCCATACTTTTTTGTGTCTAATTTTTTTTTATTTTTGATATTTTCAAAACTATATTTAAATTAAATAACTTTAAATTTTATCATCTAAGATTTAACAGTGTTATTTAACAAGATACTTTCATCAAAACAAGCATAAAAATGGGAAGCAGAGATTAAGCCATTAAAAAAAAAAGGATCAATGTAATAATTTACCTTAATTTTTTCAGGTATATGCCCACCATGTTTCCATCGTAAATGTTTTATTCGTAATATACGTTCATTTATATAAGTACAACAACATCGTTTAATATATTCAATACAACTTTGCCTTGCATGTGCTGTTATTGCAACTTCTTGTTTTCTATTTCTCTCCGATATGGAACCTGATTTTAGAATCATCCTAAAAAATTTTATATAAATTTAAAGAAAAAAAAAACTATTTACTTTTAAGTATTACCTAGATATTATCTAAATAAGCATAATTTTCTTATTCTATAAAATTTCTTTATCTTTTAAATCAGAAATTTGTTTATTTATTTCTTTTTTTTTTTGAAAATTATCATAATTTGCAATTAAGTTATCAAATATTTGCTATTTTCTTATCTTTTTTTTTTTCGCATTGTAAATGATTAATAAATTGCTAGAAAAGATTTTTTTTTTTTTTGGATTATTAAGACAATAATAAACTATAAATGTTCGATTAATTAGTCCAAATTTCTTACAAATCATCAGCATTTTTCTTGTACAATTTGTTAATATTACTGATACATTTTTTCATTTCATCAACCTGAAATTTGGATAATTTTTTAAGAAATTATACATAGTAGTATTAATATTATTATAACTAATATTTTTGAGTTTTGCTGTTTTTTTTTTTTTTTATAAAAATAAATTTAAACTATTTCAAGAGTTGCACAAGTAAATAATCAATTATATTTAATCGAATATGAAACATTATAATCGATATTTTTCTCTCTTTAAAAAAAAAAAAAAAACAATATGAACTACTTGTATTTTACTTTATAATCGATATTTTTCTCTTTTTTTTTTCCCCAAACTTTTTCAAAATTTTAAAATTAATTAAAGAAAAGATACCAACATTATATGATGGAATGGAATCGGGTGAAGAAGAATTCAATGAGCTGATTAGTGCAACGGCATCATCAATTACCGATTCGATATCACGGTTCATGTAGGGTTAATGTCAAACTTGCCGATTAGTTTTTGTCGGTATTTGTTAAGCGTAATTCTAAAATTTCAAGTTTTGTTGAAAAAAAAAAGAAAAAAAAAAAAAAAAAAACGAAAAAATTTTTGCAAAAGAAAATTTGCACAAAAAAAAAAAAAAAAAAAAAAGAAAAAGGAAATAAAATGCAATAGGCGTAACGTATTGAAAAACGATTGATAATTGAAAAACTTTTTTTCATATCTTATAAAAAATTTTATTTATCAAAATTTTGCATAAATTAAAGTGCAAAATTAAAATTGTAAAAAAAAAAAATTAAAATAGAAAAAATTTTTATCATATAAATGAAATAAAATAAATAAAATGAATATTACATTTAAATTTTTCTAAAATTTTTTTACATACTTCGTAAATAATTAAAATAAATTTTAATGTAAATTGTTTTTTTTTTTTTTTTTTTTTAAAAAAAATTATATTCCATAATTTTGGAGGAAAAGAAAATATGAATTTTTATTTTATTAATTATTCAAATTATATTAAAACAAATAAAATGAATATACAATTATAGACATTATATAATTGTACAAATGTATGTAAAAGATATATTAGTAAATTTTTCTGAAATTTTTTTATATACATCGTAAATAATTAAATAAATTTTAATGCAAACTGTTTAGTTTTTTTTTTTTTTTTTTTTTTTTTTGAAAGAAAAAATCATATTCTATATAATTTGAAAGAAAAAAATACGAAATTTTATTTTATTAATTATTTAAATTATATTATTCGTCAATTTATTGATTTCAATTTTTAAATTTATCTTATACTTTTTATAATTAAATTTACAATTAATTATAATAAAATGGAATATGTTTACAAAAAAAAAAAAAAAGAAAAAAAAATAAATAAATAAAGATTTATATCAACAAAGAAAAAAAAAAAAAGTGAGAGAAAAAAGAACTCATAAATCTTTTGTCCTCTTCTCGTATTTCGTATTTTTTTTTTCTCTTTGCATTCTCATTTTAATGAATCATCTCATTTTAATGAAAGAAAATCTTTTAGTTAAACAAATCCTCAAATCTTATTTTCTTTTTTTTTTCTTCGAGAAACAAGAAAGAAAGAGAAAAGATAGGAAATAAAGGGAAATTAAAGTCAAAAAAAAAAAAAACAAAGATCAACAGTAGTATATATATATGTATTAATGGATGAATGATAATGGATGACAAATCGAGAAAAATAGAGATGACAGAGAATGAATGAATGAAAGCGCGGTTTGATCAAAAATTTGCTACTATTATTATAGAGCCGCTCGTTTTATCAAATTTGATAAAAAAATTTTTTTTTGAAATTTAAATTAAAAAATCAATAAAAGGAAATATATAGCTAAGCATATGTTATCATTGACCTATTGATTTCCATAAATTAATTTGATTTTATCAAAAAAAAAATTTTTTATTAATTTGAAATCAAATTAAGAAAAATATTAAATTTTTAAAATTCTCATCTTTTTCCTTATTTCTCAATTTTATTTTATAATAATTTTCAAAAAACATGTCTTTAAGTCTTATCATATTGACTTTTTATCGAATTGTATATATCTAATTTCTAATGATAATAGCAATAATAATGATGATATCAATAAGGAATTATGATTAAAATTATCAATATAGGATGATTTTTTTTCTCTATTCCTAAACAACAAAAATTTGAAATTGAATTGAACAAAATTAAATCGATTATTGTCCAAGAGACGAAAAATTGATGAATTATAGATAATTCGGTAAAAAAAAGTATTCTTTAATTTATTCATAAAAATTATACCTATTATTCAAACAGGATAATGCGCAGATAGTAATTTTTATTAACAGATCACTTTGTAAATCATAAAATTGAAGCTAACTTATGATACACTTCTACAGTAACTTATAATATATATTCTTGTCAGAATTCCCTAATTTGGAATTACGATATATTTCTACAGTAATTTATACATTCTTGTCAGAATTCCCTAATTTGAATTACAAGACTTATTACAGAGATTAAATACAATTCAAATATCAAATCACTTTAGAAAAATGAATTTAAATACTAACAAATTTAGTGCCCCTTTTTTTAATTGCCATATATAGCAGTTACGAAATGAAAAAGTTATAAATGAAATATTTTTATTAACCTTATCTGAAATTTGTTAAAATAAATTCTTAACCATTTATTTTGCTAATGTGATCAATGTAAACACACTTATATTAATCAATTTTATATATTAATAATTTTTAATCTATGTTTCAAATTTTATCAAAAATTGATAAATATAAACTCATCAGAATTCATTCCTTATTAATTAATAATAATCTAATAATATATATAACCTAAAATCTTATTATAAATATTTATAAAAAAAAAATATGAGATATTCTTTTATTTTCTTTTTGTTTTTATAAATACATCTAGTATTATTCGTGATATGATCCATTTTTGATCTCATCGTTGTTTTAGAGAAAGATGAGGCTTGTTTCGAGCAAGAATTTCTCACATCAAAAGCTTTAATACCATCGCTTTCAGACGTTCGATAATTTATGCACGATTTAATAGTTTTGTTCGTTTTTTTTTTTTTTGCAACTTTTTTTTTTACCTGTAAAAAAAATATTTTTTGCTATATCAAGAAATGTTTTTTTTTTTTTTACTTTTTTTTCTTACCTATTACTATAAGGTTATATGAATGGAGAAGAAAATGGATTGATAAATATGCAACATATTTTCTAACAAATAAATCAGAAAATGTGAAAGATATTTTTTTTTTTAAAAAAAAAAAAAGATACCAAATGGAGAAATAATCCAAATTCATTTGAGAAATGTATAACATATGTTGCCATTTTAATTATTCAAAAATAATTGAATACAAAATACATATACATATATATATATATATATAATATATATTATATGTTCATATATTATTATTTATAAATAATATAATTTTTAGAAATATATTCAAATAGATGTTAAAAGAAAATTTTTATTTCAATTTGTTCATTCAAATTATTTTATTCGACATTTTAAATGTATAATGAAATGAAACATCTATTAAACTTCTATTTCAATATTAATTCATCTTCTAAAATACTTTTATTGAGGTATCGTAATGCTCGTAATTTTATTCATTCAATCAATTCTAATCGTGAATTCGATTATAACTTTAGCAGTAAAACTATATATACAATTTTTTCCAACTATTCTTTGTTATTTATATCTATCTATTTACTATCAAACACTACCAAACAGTTTTTCTAACAACAAAAGTTCTTGTCCACTTCTCTCATTTCATCTTGGAAAGAAAGAAATAGGAAATATTTAATTTTTTTTTTTTGAATGATGAAGTTTTGCAAATTAAATTTATGGAAAAAAGTAAATTAAAATAAACGAATGATCAGGGCATTTCAATCCCTCAGTTTTGAATTTTTCAAATATATATAAATTACAAATGACAACAACAGCAATAACAACTAGTTATAGAATGCACTGATATGAAATTACTGTAGATAGAGAAGTCCGCCTAATTATGATTATCTAAAATTATAAAACTCATATATGGTATTTATCATTGATTACATTTTACTTGGAAGAATTTATGAAAAATGATTACTACTAAATGTTCATGACTTTAAAAATATTCTCATAATTTATATTTTTGGAGATAGGAAATATGTCAATTCAAAATTGATTTAAAAGTTACATCAATATAAATTCAATTTCTTAACTAAACTCCATATCAGTTAGGTTCAAAGCAAATTATCTTATGTATTCATATTAGTAATCAAACGGTACAAAAAAGTGAGTTTAGTCGAAAAATCTTGTGGAAAATATTTTTACTGAAACTAAAAAATTATTTTCCCTAATTATAAAAATTATTCGATTCCAAACAGAATGTTTTTGAAGTTACTCAAATGTTCATATTCCACAAACAATATATAAAATCACCAGCATGGAGTCAAATTTATAATTAAAGCAAATAAATAGAGAAAAAAAAGAAACCTCCAACGAACTGCATATTATATATATATCTGATTTTCAAATCCTATTAAACCATGTAATAATGGGAAATAGAATTATTAGATACACAAATATTACATATAACCTATACTATAAAATATCCTAATATAATTATTAAATTTAAATTTAAATTACGAATAAACAGCTTCATAAATTGCTCGCAACCATATAGATACAGCAATTGCACCAGCATCTGGTTCTTTTTGTACTAAAGATGAAGTATAACTTGCACGACCAACTTGTGCAATCATGTTACTAGTTGCTTTTGCTCTTTCTTCAGCTTGCTGCAAATAATTTAAATAAAAAAAAAAAAGAAAACGATGAAATCAGTTATTATGATACACAGCAAAGAATCAACTCGATTTACAACTTAATCTTCTGATCAATTAAAGTTACGTAGTTGAAAATGATGTTGCCATTAACAATCCTGTACAAGATATAATTTTTAAAACAATGAATGAAGCAAATAATTATATAAGAAAAAGAAAGAGCGAGAATTATCATAATCAATACTTTCCTATATAATCATAAATTTAGATACATAATAAAGTTAAACAAAAAAAAAATTGATGTCGCATTTGTAACTAAAGTGAAAAATCAAAAATAAAAAAGAAAAGGAAAATTATCAAAATTACCTTTACAGCATTTTCCCATTGTGGCTTTTCCGGATTATCACATGATATTGCTGTCACAGCAGCATATAAAGGATCTACCTGTAAGTATTGGTTGTCAATTAATTACATCGAAAGAAGCCCGAATACAGTTTTGAATTTGCTAATATCTATGCATTTAAACTTATGCAGAATTTAGTGGTAATGCGTTTTGTTAATGACTAAAAAGAATATTTGATCTTTTCTAACTTCTTTTGTAGTCTCGATGAAACACTAACATCGGTTTTAAAATAAAACTACTTCATAAGATTAAAAAACAAACACTACAATATTTTTTTTGCAAAATATTAATACAAAACGCTACTGAAAATGAAGAAACAAACTTTTTCGAAAACAAATGAGCTATAGATATGACATGCTAAAAGAGTTTAATATACCATATGATTTCATATAAGGAAGAAAATTATTAATAGTCTAATCATACTAAATATTAACTGATTTACAACATTTAAATTATGAAATCATTACAAATGAGAAAACTAACCATAGATCTAGAACCTGGTTTAGCTTGCCCATATTTCATAATAGCCTCTAGGCTATTTTTCAACGCCATATACCATTGCTTTGCAGTTGCTGATTCGAGAAATGACTGAGCAGCGGCGCTGAACATCAACGCGTATAACTGAAAAGCAAAAAAAAAAAAATTAATGAAAGTATAAATAACTGGTACTAATTTGCATTTTCAAATATATCATGACTTTTTTGTTACAAATATTCTGGTCACTGAAGACAGAAGATGCTGCACAAATAAAATATAAAGAAAACAATTTCATGTAATGCATGCCAATGAATCGTTCCACAACTAATCTTTTATACTGCAAATACAAAGATCGATGATTAAGATCGAATTACCCAAGTCATCGATGATTAAGATCGAATTATCCAAGTCACTATATCAAAACCGGAATAATGAAAATATATTAAGAAATGAAACAGAAGTTGAAAACTCACCGCTCCAGCTGTACCACCAACATCATCTTCAAATATTTGTGAAATTTCATCAAATAAAGATTGTGGCTTGTCACATGTAAGTTTTCCTTCATCCAAACATTTTAAAATTTCTGCAAAATGATTATATAAAATTATCCAGTTATAAATATGAACAACATCACACAGTGCAAATAAGACTTTCAGCTTATTATGAGAACTCGTTCTTTATCCTTTTATAACATAACAAGTGATATAATGATTTCATTTTGGATAACTGAAACTTACTTTCAGCACCAACTTTTAGAGTACTTCCACAATCACCATCACCTGCACTACCATCTAAAGCATTCAGCATATCCACAGATTCACACAAATTGCTATACAAACCTTTTTTATAGCTGTTTCTACACGTTTTGTATCATCTGAAACATATAAAAATTTTTATTTTATATTAAATCACAACTGTTTAAAGCTGATATTTACAATGGCATTGCTATTCGTGAGTTGGCACCATAACTAAAAAATCATTTCCGCTTCTTCACATCAGTAGAAGTATACTGTACAAAATTAACAAGATTGAAAGAAATGGCGATTTGTAAATATCAATTTTATGTAGTTATGCTAGGATGGGAAGAAGAACAGATATATTTTTGAGCATGTAAAAAGTTCATTATTTGTGATTTTGATTTTACGAAGCAAATTTTAACTCCATTTTGAAATATTTATATCACTACGAAAACAAAATTCAATTAAAATCAATGTAAGGAAAAATCAAACCTTTAGAAAGTGTTACTCCAACATGTCTATCGATTTCCTGTTTAGCTCCTGTCGATTTAATTTCATTTGCACTAGATGAAAGTTTCGGAGGCATACTTGTCATTCGCCATGCAGGTGCTTCTGTCACCGCATCTTAAATTATCTTTTTTTCTATTCTTATCGTATCACTTATAAAACCGCAATTCACACTAGAAAAAAATTAAAATCTTAATCAAAATGATATTATAAGACTTGTTGAGTTCGACTTTTATATTTAAATCGTTATTTGAAAAACTTCCCGGAATTCATTCTTTATCTAAAAACTTTAATATTATGTACCCAGATATCGTAACCAATCGTCTGACATCAATCGTAAAATTGTAATACTGATACCATGGCCATTTAACGATGTCATCACGCTTTCTACATAGAAACGTCGAATGCAATAATCTTTTTTACCTTAACAGATTTTCATGAATCATTAAATAAATGAGTGCATAAAACTAAGCTAATATGACAATTTTAGAAACTATGTTAGGCTTATATTCTTTTTTCACGAAAATTGAATTTCTAACCATAAAACAAAAATCTACATCGAATCGAATAAAAATATCAAATTATCTATTTATTAGATGTATTTAAGAAATACCAAATTTAATACGAGCAGAACTTACACAGATATGAATAAATTTCTCCAGATAGAATATTGAGTTCAATTTGCGATGTTCCACCAAGATTATTTAATAAAACAACCAGTTTCTCACCTAAAAACTTAATATTTCAAGTATAAGCAAACATCTCTTCGAATAATTATCCAAGCGTTCAATAAAACAATACTAATCTATCAGCAATATAAAATTCATCAGTTTAAAATCTAAGATTTGAACTCAAATCATTTCGAAAAGTTAAAATTTCAAAAGCTGGATAAAAAAAGCTTATAACTTCGGATAATTGTACTTTTTTAATATTTCAAGTCCTAGGCGTATAAAAATCGGATATAAAATTAAGATTTTATCATATTTAAATTCATTTGCCACGAACCTTTTTTAAGATTTAATTTCTGACTGTTCTCAAGTTTTTCCAGTAGCAACTTTGCTATTTCTTTTGCCGTTCTGTATTGACTCCTCTCAAAACCAGGTTCACCATGAATACCGAGACCAAATTCCATCTGATCCGCTTCCAGTTCAAACATTGGACCTCTACCAGGTAAACTACATGCAGAAAGACTAACACCAATAGTACCTCAACAATAACGATTATTAAATGTACCCCTGTTTCATAAAATACAGAATTAGATATTGAAATTAGTGATCTTAAAATTGGCAAAATCATACTATGGTCTTTCAAATTCCGTATGCTTAATAGTTTAATAATAATTGTTAAACCTCTCTGAATAATAATATATTAAAACAGGATGGTGGAGCAGAAATGATGATGATTGGTGAAAGAATATTTATCTCAAGTATTATATCTTTTATTTAGTTCAACCTACTTCAACCTACCTAAATTATCATTTATAATTCTGGATGTTGCAGTTATTGCTTTCAGATCTCTGCCTTCTTCAGCCATTGCGCCAGCAATCTAAAAACAAGAAATCCATTACCAAGTAAAATCCATAAAACTGAGAAATTTATAATTAGAAACCCACTTTCAAAACTTACTTTCAACAGCAATACAGCACCAGCTAAACCACGACGTCCAACATCTCGTCCAGCAGTGCTACCTTCTAATGCTACATCATCACCAATCATCATCATTTCTGCTTCACCATCCTAAACATTCCTATACTGAAAAAGTTTAAAGCAATGTAAACTGCATGAAACTTTAGTTTTAATGATTTAAGAACAATGCAAACTTTCAATGATTTAATAATTTAAGGACTCGATAATTATAACTGGACAAGTCTGTAAAGCTGTACATATTGAGAACTGTCTAAGATAGGCTTGATTTTTATCAATATAACCTTAATTGTTGTATATGTTAAAAGATGAGAAAAGAGTTTATCGACCATATCATTTCCCCTCATATAATCAAGTATACAGCTTACCATTTTTTGATATAAAGCTTAACATTTCAAATATATATTTATTAATTGAATTGGCATAGCATGGTTCTAGCATACCTAACGAAATATGATGATATATCTAAGAACCTCTTTTTCTCGACTTGCATTGAATCGTTCCACAGCTAAACCAAAATTAAGTCGATCACCAGTATAATTGATAACAAATACTCCTGTCCCAGCTGATAAATAAAACAAAGATAAGTTTCTAAAAAATATATGTATATATAGTATAAGACTAAAGTTCACTAGAAAATCAAAATGAATATGAACTTCTCATGAATAATTACTTGAATCTTGACTAATAACTTAGGATTTTTATAAGCTATTCACTTACAATGGTTGCGAATAGCTTTCAAGCCAGCCAATACATGCGAAGTAGGTGGTGATGCAAAAACATTCCCACAAACGGCAGCTGATAATAAACCTTTTCCAACGAAACCTACATAATCAGGATTAAGCTAGAGATTGATCTTTTCTTTTTTTTTGTTATATTTGAAAAAAAAAGCTTAACATTTGAAATATATACTTTTATTAATTGCATTGGCATCGTATGGTTCTAGCATGTCTAATGAAAATTTGAAAAAATTGATCATATATCCAAAGAATCTCTTTTTTCCATTGAAAATTTCGAAAAAAAATCCTTCACTACATGATGCATAAGTTATAATTGAATTGAGATTATGTAAAAAACCTTAATCTTTCGTTAAAATTAGATCTTTCAAAGTAATACCTGCAGCAAATGGCTCATGTCCAGAGCCTCCACCAGCAAGTAATGTAACCTGCTTTCCTCCTTTCAGCTTATTATTATCAGCCCGAAGAACTACACGATGGCAGTACTGAAATAAAAAAATGTTAACAATAACTAAAACATATAAGGATAATCCAAACGAAACAAAATTATCATAATTATTATAATATAATGAAACCTGAAAATTTTTTAACTTTATATTAAGCATGAACAAAAAGCATTAAAATATAGCATAAATTTATTAAAAGTTTCTGAATTTAGCTTTTTATGACATTACTTTTAATAAGGTAATGTTATAAAATTATCTATGTTACCGCCAACGTAACATAAAATAACGTTTACTACAAAGTAATGAAACCTGAAAAAAAGCTTATTATTTCAATCTCCTCATCTGTTAATAGATTTACATTTTTAATTGTTAAAAAAAAGGTTTATTAAACGAAAAACAAATAAGATTTACATCTAAGGTTGCCAAATTATCATGCGAAAGAATTAATCCACGGATACTATCATCCACTGCACTATCAGCATTATTTATAAATTTATTCGTCTTTTTTACCATTTTCGTTTCCATTTCAGTCGTTAGTTTAGCTGATGATGACAATCGAAAGAAATACAAGAATGAATTTCGTAGCAGATTTTTTGCCTGAAATTATAAAATCTTAGAAAATTGCTGCAAAACAAAAGTTAAACATGCGAAAAAAAACTGCTATATTCAAAAAACAAAGACGATAAATAAATACAATACATTAGCTGCAAAGAAATATTCATAAGAGCTTGTAAAAAAAATCTAAAAGGAAAATCTGCAAGACAGGTGATATCAATATCAAAAATTCCAAACTTTCGGCAACATAACATAAATTTTCTTAATTAACTGAAATTTGATTACTAAAATATTCGCAACTCCATGGAAACGGCTTATTTGAAAAATTGATAACACAACAAACTAATCGATATGCAAATACCAATCACGATATGATATAATAAATGTCATGGTTTGTGTTACATTTGTATTATACGTTTTAATATAGATTAATGCATATTTTACATATTGATAATTTATTTCTAACACACTTATGAATAGAGCAGAATATTACATGATCAATGAGGATGGAAATGTCACATATGAAATAATAATACGTAATTATATAAATAAAAGTGACACGTATAATCGAACACGTGCGAAGAATCATGTAAGTATTGACGTTATTAAAATTTACTCGACGAATCGTTGAACTTAGTGAAATACAAATATAGTGCAATGTTAATTCAAACATAATGTAATTAAAAATTCAAACAACATATCAAATAACTATTAATACTTGATAATAACTATTAATTATTAATGTCAAAGGTTAAATTATATGCGTGTAGATGAAAATTATATAACCATTGATACGCAGGAAATCACGTCATTTACATGTAACATGCATCAATAAAAATGCAACAGGAAAATTAATGAAAAACTTACAGCAAATAACACCGCCATTCGTTTCAAGTGATATATGAGCAAACGAGCAAAATGACCTTTTCTTTCCTTTTCACCTTTTCTGTCTCATTCTCTCTCTCTTCTTCCTTCTTTTCTTTCTTTGTCTCATAAAGTTAAGAAATCATTAATGATGCGTAAGAAATAATATCACGTGATTGTTAAACATTTAAACAAAGTTACGTAAAACGAAAAACTACAAATAAGATGAAATATCATTTTTTAATTCCTATTTTTTTTAATTTTCTCGAAATTTTCTGTATAAGGAATAATTAAAAGTTTATTTTTTATAGCAACAACTTCTTTTCAAACAATGTTATCATCTATCTACGTTAATATTACGTGACCATTAAATATATAAATAATATTATGGTAAACATCAGACTATAAAATAACGTGGAATTTCATGTCTATTTGTAGCAATAATTTTGTAGCAATGATGTTCGAATATTTAATCATCTATCTAAGATAATATAACGTGATTGTTAAACGTATAAAATCATGCTAAATGTGAATATAAAAAAGAATTATCATATAAATTTAGAACACTATGCATAATCATAAAATCAAAGAGTCTTCGATAAAAAAAAAAGAGAAAAAAACAAAATGTGGTTGCAGATATTTACATGAATTCCATCAAACATTTCATAGTTGTATTTTATCATTAAAGATAGACATAGCTAATTGGAAACAATAAAATTTTAATCAAATATTAATTAATTAATTAAGTATCTGTGCACTATCAAAAAGTCTTATGATATTCTTATTATTCAAAGAAAAAAGAACGAAAATAAATATCTTCGAATTAAGCTACTATTTTTATCCCACTTCAAATAATAACATATTATCCAAATTATTGTAATCCACCTCCCATTTATTTTATTTTTTTCCCGCATTTCTTTTTTTTATCAATCTTTACCGCTTCATTTTTCGCAACTCTTATCAATCTCTGTCACTTTACTTTTTACTATTTTTACCAACTCTGCCACTTTGTTTCTCGTAACTTTCAATAATCTCTACCATTTTACTTCTTACAATTTTTAGCAATCTCTGCCAGTTTCATTTCTCGTAATTCTTACAATTCGCGGCCTACTTTTTTTCTCGTATTTTTTATCAATCTCTGCTACTTTGTTATTCGTAATTCTTATCAGTCTTTACTACTTCGTCTCTCCTAACTCTTATCATTCTCTTACAATCTTCGTTTTTCATAGTTTATATAAATCTCTTTATATTATTTCTTCTTTTCATCAGTTTCTTTGATCTTTTCAATTAGATAGATTTTTTATTCATAGTCATTGCTCCTTACAATTATTAATATTCCGAATAACTAATATAAAAATTTTGAATATTTAATAGTGCAAAAATTGAACCAAGTTAAAAAATAAATACTGTTATCAATCTTAAACAAATATGCAATCATATCAATTATGATAGTTATCTTTCTTTAATCATCGAAAAATGATTTTATCACACACTTTTTTAATAATAATCAGTAGGCATATACACATATATGTGTATGTAGGCATATGCGTTATATACGTGAAAATATTATTTATTACACATACGTAAATATTATTTGAAACGATATTCATCAAATGTTTACATGTTTGCATATTTACGCGGATAAAGATATTGATATCAAATGCCTGAAATCAGTATAAATAAATCTGTTACTATTCTCATTCTTTTATCATTATTATTATTTTAATCGTCATCTTTATTGTTATATCATCAATAATTACTATCAATCATTGTTAGTTATTGTCTTGAATCATCATCTTTATTATTATTATTATTGTTATTATTATTATTATTGTTATTATTATTATTATTTATTATTATTATTATTAATTATTATTAGTATTACTATTAATCATCATTGTTATCAATAATTGTCATTATCATTGTTACTATTAATCATTCCCATTATATGCTGTTTCCATATATTCTTTAAATATTATCCATTAATGCTTCATTAAATCATTCCATTTTTTTTCGTCGATGTTTAGTGCTTAAATTATAAACTTTTAAAATCTTTCTAATGAAATATAATTCTTTTTTTCCTAAAATTTGCATCAAATTTAAAATATTGAAGAAAAGAAGTTTCCTTTTTTCAATAATTTCGAAACAAATATTAGGCGAGAAAAGTGGAAATTTTTTTCGGATGAAATTGGTACTGTTGATATATTTTATTTATCATTTAATAATTAAAAATCTTAAGCTTTTTTTTTTCAAAAATACTTATCATTTAATAATTTGATAACATTTGATAACTCTTCTTGCCCCATTTGTTTTAATTTATTTTTTCTTCAAAATTTGGAATCTATTGTTACGTGAAATAAACTTTTGAAATATCTTTCTTTCCATCCTTTTTCTTTTAATTTTGCACAGAAAAATATGCAATTAGCTATATAAATTAATATAACATGGAATGTTTATGAGTTGATAATGTAATTGATGATGATATATCGTCGAACTGATTGATATACTTCTTACAATACTTCAAGAACATGTTATATATTTTGTTGAAAATTTGCAACAAAAAAGAGAAAAAACAAAAAAGCAAATAATCAAATACGAAATTGCTCAAATATCAAATAATTTCGGAATAGCAATTAAATACATATTCAAAATCAATTATAACGAAACAAAAGTTATAAAATTTAATGCAATAAACAGTAATAAATTCATTTGCAAATTACAACAAATTTAATTTTATCTTAAAAGATTTTCATTATAAATTTGCAAAATATTTCAATGATTAAATTTTACAATTTATCCGAATTTATGCCATCTTTTCTATTTTATTTTATCACTATCTTTTTTTTTTTGCAAATAATAATAAAATCTTTTAAGATTTTTGGAAAAATAGGAATAATTATGTATTCATAGATAAGTTTGAGATTAGTTATTTATTCATATATTTCATATGTAAATATATTTATGTACATATATATGAGATAAACTTAAAATTGTTTGTTATAACTAAAATTAGGAAAACTAATAATGGACTAATAGAGTGTCTTTGTGATAGTAATATATTTACAATTTCGCTTATTTTTTAGAGATTTGCATATTTATTACGATGGGAAATTTGAATTTTCAAATAATTTTTAATTATCACTCATCATACTTTTATATAAGTCACTGATTACTTCAAATTTTCTCAATTTTTCTTTTTTTTTCGCATAATTTCATTTAACAAACATTGTTTTATCAATTGATTTTTTAAATTTTTGATAAAAAAATATAATAATTTTAATTGATAATTTTCTTTGATTAAATCTTGAATTATTAATCAATAACAATAAAAGACAATAAAAAGAATGAAAATGCAAATATAACGAATTGTATTATTTATATATATATATATATATATATTTTTTCAATATTTCGAGACTTTTACAGTTACATTGCTAATACTTTTATCCTATAATTTTTTTTTTAGTTTTATTGAAATTTTTTGAAATTCAATTTTCCAATTGCAATAAATGTATAAATAGATAAACCAATGTGTATTAAGAAAGCTTATATTTGCTTTAATTTAAAACACAATTAATAATTCAAAATTAAATAACAAATGCAAATGTTCGAATGTACAAGTATTCAAAATTAATAACATTTAAAATATGAAAATATACCTAGTTATAAATACAAGGAGAAATTAATAATAACACTTAATATGTATAATTTAATTGTAAATTAATAAATAAACTTCTTTTGAATTAAAATTTATGAATTATTTAATCCACAATAGTATAAAACATATAAGAATAAATGAATATATAAATTTAACAAAATTATATTAATCATACATTTTTCATATATTTCGAGATTGTCCTTGTGTAGTATTAAAAAATACTTTAACATTATCACCGTGAGATTCGCTCTGTTTCATTGGAATTGTTGTAGTAATAGTTGTTGTAGGATTTACTCGTTGGATCGGTACAACTATAATAATAATGATAACAACAATAATAATAATAATACTAATAATAATAATGATAATGATAATAAACGACAATAATAATAATAGTGATAATAATAGATAATAATAATAATAATAATAATAATAACAATAATAATAATAATAGTAAAATATAAAATAATGATTGATTTCAATTAAATCAATCTAGGAAAGAGAAAATTTAAAAAATTTAAGCAAAATTAAATTTAGCAACTTATAAAATTTTCTTTTTTTTTTCGTTTCCTTTTCTCATATCTCTATTATATTTACATTTGACTTTTTTTTTTGTTTAATTTTTATGAAGAAATTAAAATTTGTCGGAAAAAAATTTTGGAATTTTGAAATTTTAAGAAAAGTTAAAAATATCAATAATTTATGAAAAAGAAATAATATAAAATAAAGCAATAAAGCATAATAAAATTCCTTTTAATTTTCTCTATCCTCTCTTAATAATTTATTAAATTTCGATCAAATAGTTGTCTGAAAAATTAACAACCCTTTTTTCCTTATAACTAATTATATAGCTTAAATAATAGCTCTAATATAAAAGATAAAATTTCAGCAGAATAAAATTTATCATTGTTAAGGAGGATCATTGATTTTATATCAGTTTTGATGTTAAAGTTTATAATTATTTAAATCGATAGTTTTCTTAAGCTGATAATCATTTTTTATCTAGTTAAAATATAAGATAAAGAAAAGATGAAATTGGAACCTTTCGGCAATTGTTTCTCACTTCGTTTCATGTTTACTGTAGATACAGGTAAACTAGTCGTACGTCTTGTATCACCATGATAACATTTCGGTATTTGATTTGTACGTACACTAACACTTCGAACAGTACTAGATGGTTTAATTTCTTCATAATTTTCTACCTAAAAAAAAAAAAAACGATTAATTATTTTTAATATATAAATGATTATTGTACACATAACTAATTACGGTATAATAAAAATGAGAAAATATTTAATAATGCCAGAAAAAAAGAAAATGAAGAGAAAAACTTCATATTATATCTGGAAATATTGTAGAAGATGAATATAATACTGTAGAAGACGAATATAATACTGTAGAAGAAAAATGAATATAATATTGTAGAAGAAAGATGAATATAATGATCAGATACTTCATTTTATTTTTTTATCATTTTTAATCAAATTCAATTTCCAATATAATCAATATTTGTAGCAAAATTATAACCATAAATTTATATTAAAAAATTAAAAAAAAAAATTTGATGATATTAAAAACAATTGAAATGAGTTTAGATAATCGAAATTTTTAATTTAAATAATTTTCTTCAAAAGATTATTTAAATTAAAAAACAGTTGGAGAAGCAAATAGGTAATTTTTTCAATTTTTTGAATTTAAAAATTTCAAATAAAAATTTGCTTACTGTAAAATTTTAACGATTTCAAACTATGTTCATATTATGATGCATAGAAAGTAAGGAATATGAATTCGAAAAAAAGGAAAAAAAAATTTGAAAAGTTAACAAAAGCTTAATCTAATCTTAACTAATTGTACTAAGCATATTTAGCTTAAATTGAAGATAAACAGTACTGTAATAAGAATACATACTGTATCCGGCACGAAAAATATTCTAAATGAATAGAAAAACTTATACAGTAATTCATCAAACAAACCTCTTCCAGTTGTTTCGATATTTCGATAGGATTTGATTTATTTTTTGGCTCAGTCATTTCTATATTTGTTTGCAAATTCCACTGAACATGTCCTACTGGTTTGTCGCGTTTTTTTAACTTACGAGCACCACTATCAAATTCTCCAATATACTGTAATGCATTTAGAAACAATATTTTGTCATTAGGCTACGGTCAACGATATTTGTTATTAGGCTGCCGTTATTGTTCCAATCACTACGGTAAAAAAAATTTCCATTTTTTTTAAAAAAAGTTTTCCCATCGAATTTTTCATCAATCAATTTATTAAATATAATTATTAAGTGTAAATACTAATTATAAATGATATTTTCTTATTCTTATTTGATTTTTTTCTTTTTATTTTGAATTTATCTGAAATTCTTTAATGACCTTTTGAATGCTACCACCTAAATCTTTCTTTTTATTTTCAATTTACCTGAAGTTCTTCAGTGACCTTTTGAATGCTACCACCTAAATCTTTCTTTTTATTTTCAATTTACCTGAAGTTCTTCAGTGACCTTTTGAATGCTACCACCTAAATCTTTCTTTTTATTTTCAATTTACCCGAAATTCTTTAATGACCTTTTGAATGCTACCACCCAACTGGTACTTCGCCAAAGACCACTTTCTTTTGCATCTCGTACCCGTTTACTGCATTCCTCAAATTGTCTAATTCGTCGTAATCGTTCATTTTGATAATCCTGCAAAAATTATTCTTGATTTTAAACAATTTCAACCCCAAAACTTCTTTTTAATCAATTACTGTATCATACAGTAGTAAAATTGTAGGAAATTTTAACTTCACCGTTAAATAACCCATATCTTATCAAATTTATAATTTATCAGATTATTCATAGCTAAATGAAAGTGCATAACTGATAAATTTGTAAAAAATTCAACATTATCAATCAAAACTAACACTTAAATTAATTGAAAAAGGCAAAATTGTGTATTAAATTTATTTTAAAAAAAATTATTTCATTTTTTTTTTTTTTTTGAATAATTAACTTTTTTTGAATAATTAGATTCTACTTTTTTTCAAAAAAAAATTTTTTTTTTAAATGCAGAAAAAAAGACTTGAAAACAAAAAGAAATCCAACAAATTGATGCAAACAGAAAGAAAAGGAAAAAAAAAAAACGATCAAATAAAATCAATCAATCACAAGCGATCAATAATATAATATATATATAATATATATATGTGCTGATAATAAATAAGATATAACATCCGGTAAAGATGTGATAAAATATCATTGAAGCAATCATTAATTATAAAGATTAATTATAAAGCTAAATTTATTTTTCTTTTTAAACTTTCTAAGCTTTCAACACAAAAAAGAAAGTACAAAATTAAAATTATAATTTTATTTTAAAATTTGAAATTTATAATTAAAATTTAATCGATTTACTTATATTTTTTTGTTTTTTGAATAAAATATTTTGATATTTTAATAAATAATTTCAAATATAATTTTACTGATTGTAATGGTTGGATGGATATTTGTTGAACGATTTCATTTATGAATTCTTCTAACGTCAATCTTTGTTTAAAATACCTAACAATTTTTAATGTAAATATCATTCGACCTTTTTTTTTTGTGATTTTTTTACACTATAACAAATCAGTAAATCAATTAGTTAGAGTATATGTCACGGAAAATTCTCCAATACGTGTTACGTGATTATAAAATAAAATTTTTACGTGAGAATCAATTAATTTCATCATGCGTAATAATAAATTTATTGAAGTTTAATTAGCAAATATTGTAGTAATTTAGTTTAGACTTATATCTGCTAACCTGTTATTTTCCGTTATTTCCTTCTGTATTACTTAGAACAATTCTACGATATCACTTCAATTAAATTACTATTAATTAACTTTTTCTAATTAGTATCAACTAATTAAATAACCATTGCCAGTTAATTACTAAATTAATTAATTCAATTTGATGTTTGAAATTTTATTCGTTAATTTAATATAATAAAAAAATTACCTGTAAATATAAGCAACATTTGATAACGGTAAAAAAGATATAAAATTGAAATGCAGCAAGAAGAAGTAATAATGTTGCCAGCCACATTCGTTCCAATAATGCCATAAGCTACAGGTAAAAAAAAAAAAAAAAACATTTAAAGTTTTTTATTGATAACATAAAATTATTTTTACTAAATATAATAATAATTATTGATTAGATCAGTTCTATCAAAAAATATGTATCATATATAATCAATTTCTATTCGATTATTATTTAATAGTTGATCATCTATGATCATTTTTCATTTGATATTTAATAATTAATTATCTATAATCAATTTTTATTTGATATTATATGACAGCTGATTATCTATAATCATTTTTTATTTGATATTATTTAATAATTGTTCATTATGCAATGATTTTATTTGATTTTAATTTAATAACTAAAAACTATTTTATATTCCAAACATGTTTTCTACTAGAAATTTAATTTTAATCAAATGATACGAATAAATAAATTAATATTAAGTAAAATTAATCGTTGTAATTTAAACACTGTCAAATTTAATTTGATCATTTCAATTTTTATCAAGAAAATTTTACTGATTATTGATAAAATTTTTCAATCTTTAACAATAAAATATGCAAAATCTGTGCTGTGTAAATTAATTAAAATTTTATTTTTGTCATACAGTGTTTTTCATTCTTTTAAATTATTCTATTTCATGATGAATTCGAATTTTTCAAATATGTATGAAATTTTTTGAAAATGAGAAAAAGATTTCGAAAAATTGATCGATGTTGAAAAAAGTTTTGTATTGCGGAAATTTTACAAAGTTTTAATTGTGTGCTTTTTTTTTTTCGAGCAATTTCTGACAACTGTCCAGTAAACTACTCTCGATGCTTTGAAGAATTCTCGTACAAATATAATTTTATCAATGCTGATAGCAATTGCTCAATTAAATTTTGATTTTGAAAAACAAGAAGGCGAAGAAAATGATAATTTTTTTTGTAATTAATAAAAAAAAAATTTTATGATAAATTTTTGCAGATTTTGTTGCTTAATTAAATTTGGAATCGAAATATAAAAAAAGTTTGAAAAACTAATTAAAAGAACTATTTAACAAAATTATTAAATGTAAAATCAAAAAGATACTGTAGCTTATCGTATTCGAATTATGTTATAATAAAGCAAACTAACATTACAACTAGTCATTACCGTATCAGTCTTTTAAATATGCTCGAAAATTTTATCTATCAATGTAAAAAATGAAAGAAATGAAAAAAAAATTTTTTATGTACAAAAAAAAAACATTTATTATTTACTGTAACTATACATAAAATATTTTCCAACTTTTTATAAGATTATAGTAAATGAAATTAACAGATAATTAATTATAAATGAACAATGTTTAAGATTACAGTACTGAAATATAATACTTAAATGTACTCAAATATCTATTGTTATTTATATAATTTTGAATACGGTACGAAATTTCTGCATAATTTAAAATTGTAATGCTAAAAAATTGCCAAAAATTTTCTCAATGAAAATAAACTCCAGAACTTACTTAATTTTTTTTTTAAATTTTTCTTTTGTTTATATAACTTATCTGACGAACTTTTCTTAAATATTCGATTTTAGTATTTAAAAAAATAAAAATAAAAAAAAAAGAAAAATGAAAAATTGAAAAAGTTATGAAAAAAAGGCTAAGAAAAGAGTTGAAAAAAATTGTTTTGGAAAAAAAAGATTGGAAAAAGTTAAGCAAAAAAAAAAAAAAAGAAAAAACAAAACAAACAAACAAACAAATAAACAAACTTCGAAAGTTTTCCTTTGTTTATACAAATCGACATAGAAATAACTTCGCGCATAGATGAAAAAATAGGTAAGCGATGAAATGAGAAAAATACCTTGAATTAATAAATGGGGCAGTAATAGAAATGGTGATTTAATCAAAATTCCCAGAAATAATAATAAAATCTGAAATATAAATAATAATTGAATTTTCCAATTTTTTTTTTTTTTTTTTTTTTTTTTGCAATTCAAAAATTTATAAAATTCAAAAAAAAAAAAGACAACAAAAAAAGTAAAAAGAAAAATGAATGAATTTTTAGGAGCAAAAATAAAATTAATTATAATTCTAATATAATATTTAAAAAAAATCAATTTATTAAATGAAATTTCAAAATGAAAAATGTAAATAAATAGAATAAATTTTATTTATTTTTATCTTTTAGATAATGTTAATATCAATCAGAATTTCATCACTTAATATACGTTATTTATCAGTGATAATGGAAATTTTATATTTGGCAAATAATTAAATTTAATAATATACTATTGTCGATGTTAAAATTATTATTCGAAAATAAATTATTTCATTAAGTAAAATTTAGCACATATATTTATCAGTGATAATAGAATTATTCAATGAAGTGCTATTATCAGTGTTAAAATAGATGTTTAAATTGTTGAACAATGAAGTTAATTAATTTAAAAAAGAAATCAAATAATAATTAAAATTAAACATACGCATATCGCAATGGTAAATAACAGTAACGCAATGAAATAATCACCAACCAATATCCAATCAAATGTTATGGAATTGCATCGTAGAAATAATCTATAATTAAATACCCGAATTAAATTATTACTGAATTTTTAACTTCATTTTAAATCAAATTTTATTTAATTTCGAATTAACAATTTCCTAATTTTACCATTGACAAATGATATAATTATCTCATTGTATCATACCTATTTTATACATTATGAAATTTATAGTATCAGAATAATTTTAATTAAATATTCTAATTAAACTAATCGTTGCATTTTTATTGAAATTATATTTCAAATATGAATGAATAATTTTCTAATTTTATCACTGATAAATTATCTTATCGAATTATATTAATTTATTACGATCTTCTATGAAATTTAATTCACTTTGAAATGATTAAAAATTTGAGAAAATTTGATTTACATTACATATAATTTGAAATTTTTCCTTTTTACGGAAAAATAAATTTCCTTCAATTATTTTACTTTTTTTTTCAAATCATTTCAAGAATGCTTAATTTTGCTGATAATACCTAATCAATCAGTTTGATATATTTATTTACATAATAATCAAATACTATTTTCCGTTCTAAAATTTATTCTTATTTTCGTTAAATAAAATTTTGACCAAAATTTAAAACTATGTGATTTTCTAAAATAATCAAACATTTGCTATTTTTATGAGAAAATTAAAATTAATTAAAATTACTAATTAATTTCGATTTTATTATGATATAAATTCATAAATTGGAATTTTTTTTTCTTCCTTTTTAGTTTTTATAAACTTTTTAGAAAATATATTTAATGTTAAGAAGTAATTAATTATTATAATCATTTACCTCATCATTAATTCCTTATCACAATTAAGATTATAATTTTTATTGATAATTTGTTTGATAATACCACTTAAAATTAGTGCTACAGCAGTAAGTTCCATTAAACCTAATGCAATAGTGCCAAATTTAATATGCCAACAATCGCAACATGTTCGCATTTGTTTATTTGTTTGATTTGCATGTGCAGTTGCAGCTGCAGTTGATCGTTTTGCGGCCAGCATTTTTATCCCTCTTATATCATACAATTGCAATTTTATCAATTGCACAAAATTGTTGATAATATTTACGATTCATAAAAAAAAAAACCTGAAATTGATAAGAAGAAAAAAAAAAAAAAAAAAAATATTAAAATTTAAATGACAAAAATTTTTTTTTAGCTAAAAATTTCAATTTCCATTTTATATTTTTATCTAAGCGAAATAAAATTAAATTGAGCAAATAATTAATCGAAAAATTTTATTTTATAATTTTTTTTTTTTTTTTTTTTTTTTAGAAAAATTAATTCAAAATTTTCGATGTATTAACAAAATCTTTTTCCGATTCCGATCAATTATCATGATTATGTTATATTAAAAAGTTAGTGTGAAATAATTTTTTATATTACGAAAATTGATAATTCGAAAAATTTTGAATTAGGAAATTTAATATCTGCGAAGAAAAAAATGAGACAAAAAATGATTGATTTTTTTTAAGCGATATTACAGGTGAATGAATACAAATAAATTAAATAAAATTTAAGCTTTTAAATGATTAGAAATGAAATTTCAAAATAAATAATGAAAATATGCATTTATACGTATACACGTTTTTTCATATTCCGTGTATACACGTTTTACACACGTTTTTATGATATTTATAAATATACGATTGTACAAATTAAAATTAATAAAATTTTGCGATTTTATTCATATTCACCTATTTACCTGTAATATCTCTTTGTTCATCTGAATAAAGAGAATTTTACTTTTTTTAATTTACAATTTATTTAGAATCATTTTAAAGAATGATATATTTATAGCATGAAAATATATGAAATAAAATTCCAGCAAAATTTATCAAATTAAAAATGATAATTATCAAAGTAATTGAGAAAGAATTGAAAAATATCCCATTTGGAAATATTTACATATTAAAAATGAAAATTCCTAGGCAGGTAATTAATAGCCCAGCCTTTTTTTTCCTGAAAAGCAAATAATTTTACTAATTAAATTTAAATAAATTGGTAAGTTTTTTTTTTAAATTTAGTTGGAAAATTTTTTCGATAAAATGTAAAACTTTACAAAGAATTGAATAAATAGTCTAAAATTTACTTGTGCATTCATTTATTATTCTTTTTTTTGAAATAACAAAAATTTTGTTATTTATTTAGTTACTCAAATAAATTGTTTTGGATAAATGAAAATTTCTTTTTTTGGAATACATGTAAACATAAACAAATATTGTTTAGGAATACATGTAAATATAAACAAATGATTATTTGTTTGGAAATACATGTAAATATAAACAAATGATTATTATTTGGGAATACATGTAAACATAAACAAATGATTATTATTTGGGAATACATGTAAATATAAACAAATGATTATTTAACATGCGTAAGCATAAACGTATAATTGTTTATTGAAAAATATTAAAATATAAACAATTTTTTTGTTTTTGAAAATATGCAAAGATATCACGCAAGTGATTGTTTCTTAGAAATACAAGTACGTATAAATAAATGATTATTACACATTGATAATTTTTGTTAGATGTGAAAAATTAAACGCAAATGTAAAGAGTAAAATGATTTCGATAATAAACAAACTATGTTACGACGAAAAATGATAAAAAAAATTTTTTATCAGAAATGAACAATTTATAAGAGCTTAAAAAACACATCGTTTTATCATCATCCATCGTTGCCTTCTTCTTCTTCTTCTTCTTTAATTATCTAATCATTACAAACAGCTGTTTAAATTGACATCAACTGAACTTTAAAATTTGCTATTATTTACAGAATGAAAGGGAACAAAAAAAAAATTTCGATTTTTTTTTGGTAACTAAAATTGAAAAGAAAATAAAATATTTTCAATCTTCTAAAAAAAATTATTCTTTCAATTTTTTTCTAATATGAAGAAAAAAAAAAAAAAAAAGAAATTCGACAAAAAATTTCAAACAGCTGTACGTAAAATACGTAGCGTTAAATTTTGTCAAAAATATATTTATAGGATAGGAAAAAAAAAATGAAAAAAGACAAAAAAAAAAAACTTGGCACATTTATATTAATGGATTCGTAACGTAATATACTTCTGGCATATTTTTATATTTAGATTAGTGATTGATATGTTTGCTTTTAAATTTGAGTTGCATTCTAAAAAAAAAAAAACCTATCATTATCAACAATAAATCATCATTGTTCACATTGATGATTTAATTGATTAGGAAATTAATAGTAATGATAATGATAGGTATAAATGAAAAATATTATTGAATTTCACTTCAATATATTATTGATTTTGATTTCATTTGATATGATAACATTTAAAATAAAATGAAAGTTTCTCCGATTGTTTAGAATTTTATTTCGCTTTGTGCCAATTATTTTTCTATTTGTTTTCTTTTTGAAATCGATTTTTCTTAAATTTAGCAGTTATGAAGTTAGAAGAGATAAAAAGGTGAAAGTTTAGAAAAGACAAAAATCAATTGATATCCGTTATTTATTATCATTATTACTATTAGCTACCATTGTTGTTATTATTAGCATTTATTATCATTATCGTCTTTTTTGATATTATTTTATTGCCATGAAAAATACCATTACCACTTCTTTTTTATTTGTCATTATCATCATAATTAACATTATGTTTGTTATCAATATTCCAGCTGTTTTTTTACACGAAATTATTATCACCAATAACCGGAATACTTTATAACAATGAGGAAATACGGTATGATTTTGCAGTTTCGTTTTACTGATAATTATAATCTATTTATCAGAAGAGATGTAAGCATAAATTTTTATTCTAAAATCTGTTAAGTATGTTTATCTTATTTTATCCAGTGTTGAATTATCAATAAAATGGAAAACTCCAGTGCTGAATTATCTCTCCTGATAAAGTGCAAAACATTAACTTTTTATTCACCTTTTATCATTATACCAAATGAAAATTTGATATAATTCTGGAAAGTAATGCGAGAAAATCTCAATGAAATAGTAAAGCAAGGAATACTTGATAACAAAAGGAAAAATTGAAAAATTTTGAGATAATTTGAAAATTTTTAAAATTACAGCAACATTTCTCATAAGGGAAATAAAGATGCAAAGAAAAGATAATATTGATAATAATAATAAACATTAATGTTAAAGATAATAATGATAATATCGATGATGTGAAAATGGAATAAGGAAAAAATGAAATTTTGGAAAAAATTTGGAAATAAATGACAACGAAAATTATGTGGACAAATAAAAATTGAGCTAAAATTTATTAGTATTATTGTTTAGTTATTATTATCGATATCACTATTATTATTACTATTATCATTATCAAATAAAATTTAATTTATTCATTTTTAATTTATTTCAATATTTATTTTAAAACTTGTTTTATCATTTTTTTTCGTCTTTATAAAATTAGTTTTTTACATTTCAACAATAAAACATATTTTGAGGTAAAAAAAAAATAATTAAAAAATCGAAATGATAAATTAATAATTAATAAATGATTAATTAATTACATGCTAGAAAAATGATTTTAAATAGTATGGAAAAAATAAAAAAAAAAGTTTTCCAATAATTCTAAAATGTTTAAGACTAATAAAATTAGCTGTAACAAAAAGAAAAGGAAAAAAAAAATTTCGTAATATATAATTTTCTACTCAATTCATATCAGCATTGATATATTGATACATTGATAATTGTTTTTGAAGAATAATCAGCAAAATTGATTGATGTTAGGAAATAGTGATAATTTTTGATGAGAGAAATATTAGAATCATTAAATTATTGCTAAATGAATTGGATAATAATAATAATAAATTGTAATTTCAATTAATAAAATAAAGGAAAGCTGATGAGCAGTTTGCATTGAAAGCATATTGCTCAGTTGTTAGTTCATTTGAGTGAAGTGAAGAGTTCAACATTGTAAATTGTAATCTTTTAAATGAGCTGATTGTTGAAAGTGAAGAAGCTAAAGGTTTGTTTCTAAAATTTCCCACATATTCATTGATCAAATCGATAATCATATCATTTATCAATTCTTCATTTACAACGCCAATAATCATACGAAATGAAAATGATGATCAGTTGCGTTTTAATTTTTGTTTAAATAAAATTTCGAACAAATTTTTTTTTTGCAATATTTAAATTTACGCTTTTATTAAGAAGCATGGTAGCATTAGATAAGGATATAATAGAATTTATTTGTCAAAATATTTCAATAAATTATGATAAATTTATTTGATAAAAATATATTTTGATAATTGCAATTAATTTATAAGAGACTTTTAACAATGGTATTTTATGTTTATAATTGATAAGAAAAACAATAAGTTTTTTAATTTAAATATAAATTACATTATAATTTATATTACATCATAATAATTTATATTACAAATTATAATTTTTGCATTATAATTTGTATAAAAAAGAAAATATATAACGTTTTTGATAATATAAAAATACGATAACTTAAGTAAGAAAAATAAAAATACGATAACGTAAAAATAGAATGCAAAAATATAATGCAAATATTACGTATATGTTATGAAAAATTCTATTTTTGTTATTAATTTTTGTATGTAATAAATTTGATTATTCAGTCACAAAAATTTCGATGTTATGAAAAATACGGTAATCGTAATATAGGTAAAAGTTTGGTTACGACGTAACTACTTTAGTTTTTTTAATTAATTATGTAATGAATATATTATATTAATATGGATTATACTGTAATTAGTCTGATTTCTAATTAATCTAATTACCTTTTTAATCTTAATTAAGTCAAGCTTTAGATTATTATTCATACAATTAATTCAAAATTAAGTTCTCAATGAAAAGAATAACCAATATAATAAATAGAGTAATAGAATCATTACGATATTTAAAATTTTTCATAAACAAGCAATGAAATCAAAAAAATTAGAAATTATTGATGTTAACAAAATAATTTGGAGTTAAAAAAATTACGGTACCAAACTTATCCATTATAGTGAGCAATACAGTATGAATTATGCAATATACAATTATGTCAACTCTTATAATATTATAATATCTTTGTAGGAGTGGTATACAGTACGGTATAAAGCGTGCAATGTGTAATAATATGTCAGTTGCATCCTACAGTATTATACTGCATTATCATACTCCATGCTATGCAATAAAGATGTAGGTAGCATGAAGTGCGGTTATACTGTATTGACCGCACTTCATGTTATTGCATACTTCATGTTGTACCGCAACGTCAGTTCTCTCCTACCGTATTATAAAATTTCGTAGAAATGGTATACAGTACAGTATGAAGTTTGCAATATGCAATATTACGTCAATTCTTTTTTACAGTTTTGTAACAGAAGTGATATAAAGTGCTGCATAACGTAGTCGATAGATGGAAGAATTCTTGATATGATAGAAAAGTGTCGGTATTCAAGCATTGATTCATGCTTGATTATTAAGTAGGGTTACGGTCAATGTTCGAACCTTGATTCATAATAAATTAAATAGGATTACTGTAAATGTTCACAATAATATTTTATTTCAAATCTTTATATTTACATTATTCGATGCTTATCAGTATAAATACAATTTTTTCCCATATATAATGGGCGATAAGATAGATTTTGAATTTTGTGAATGACTGAATAAAATGACTGAATTAAAAAAAAAAAAAAAAAACTAAATACTTTAATAAAACTTTTGAACTAAGAAAATTAGTAAAGTGCATGTCTGTATTAGTAAGCAAGAGATATGAAATAAATTCAATTGAACTATTCAACAGATACTGATACTAATATATTTATTTCCATGAAATTTTTGAGTAAGAATACACATAATACAATCATTCGTATATTATTTTATTTGATTTATTTAAAAATCAAATATTTGACTTACTTAAAGATGATGAAATTTCAAGAAATGGATTTTTGATCTGTACTTGAAAATCACGACCAGTTAACGAAGAAATTAGATATATCAAACTCTATACTGATATACCAGAATTAACTAATCAAAATTGATTGAAATTTATTCAAAGAATGACAATACCGGAGAAGGAAAACGATAAAGGAAATGACCGATTCAGGAAAAAAGATATTATCTTGTTTTTCATCTTTTCAATTTATTTTTTTCTTACTTTTGTAAAATCTATTGAAGTATTTCCGAATGCAGTATATTATTTCAGTGTGATATTTACTTTTTATGAATATTATGATAATAATATATATTTCATACTTATCACTATCACTTTTTTGAAAGTAAATATTTTATGAAATAGAAAATTACTACTTAGAAATACTTTTGATCTGTAGTTGAAAATCACGGCAATAATTTCGCATTTCATTGTTATTAATTACATCTTTTTGAATCTGTCTTCAAGTAGATTGACAAGAATAATATTTTCTTTGATGGTACAAAATTTGCATATATTTGATATACTATTCATTTATTTCAATATATAAATGATAAAATATTAGTGGAAGACTAAAAAGTAATGGAAAAATGATAAATTAATAAAGAGGAAAAGCACATTTATATATTATTTTTTATCATTTATTATCATTTATATAAAACAGTGGAAAAATGGTCCAAATAATTCATTTAATTTATCTGATAAATATTCTTTTAATCATTTTTGAAAACTTAATAAAAGATGCTAGAGGGAAATGAAAAAGTGGAAACAAAGAAATGAAATATTATAATAATTAAAAATTAAATCAAAGCAAAAAAAAAAAAACGAATAGTTTCGAAAAATTTATTACTTCCAATTCATTTATCATAATAATAATTTGTCAAACGGTTTTTTTTTTTTTGAAAATTTTTATAAAAAAAATATATTGTTAATACTTTAGAACAAAATTGCTTTGATATTTAAAGGATAAAATTTCCATTTCAACGACAATATGATAAACTTCATATTTTAATTTCTTTTTTTTTCACTAAAATTTCTTGCTCGTTTAAAATTCATGCAGTAATAGCATCATAATTTGATTTTCTGGACATCGCTATTCGTGCCGCATTAGCTGTTTGCGGCCTTTCATTTGCGATACTCTTAGCTATAACCTGCAATTTTCATTTTCATTGAATTACTTACTTTTGCAATGACATTTATTGTAATTATAATTATTATCATAAAGGTAAACCATCGAATAACAATGCCATTTATTGTAGTTATAAATGTTATCATAAAAAGTAAAACATAGAATGATAAATGATTTATTTTAAAATCAATTGAATTAAACTTCTAGTTAAGAGAAATTTTTTCTTAACTTTTCAATAAAATCTTGTCTGAACTGATTAAATTTATTACAAATTTTTATTATAATATATTATGCAAAATAATGATTAGTTGGTATTCGATAAATTTAATTAATAGTTTTGAATAAATTTTCATTCTTTTTTTTTTTTTTGTTAGTTCAAAGAAATATTTTTAAAAAAAAAACTAATCTCGAGATGTGTTACAGATTGAAATATAACCTGGAATTGTTGATCTCTTATTGCATTCTTCATATTTAACATTTTATTACGTTGTTCACGAAAGTATGCTACACCTTCATCGATATCATTTTGCGTGATATGTTTTAATTGCTTTTGCTTTATTATAATTTGCTTTGCTTCTAACTGAAAGATTTTTAATAAAATAAGAGAAAAAAAATTAGGTAATATAGATAGATATTATAGCTTTATATAGATATTATAATGTAGATATTATACAGGAAGCAGATTATCGATAGGAAGCAGAAAGTAAAAAAAATAATTATCGATCCTAAGAAACATTGATAATAATGATAAGATGAAAAAGGAAGAAGAAGAAGAAGATAATAAATGTTAAGTTAGAGCTATTTCAGATGATGAATTCTAAATGAAGATATATGAGCTTAATTATGATAAGCTTAATTATGATATGATTAAAATAATTTAATTGCAATTTCAGCTACGATCATTTACAAATGATCATTTATGTTATTACATATTTTATTTCTATTTCTTTTTAATTTTTATCATTTTTTTTCCTTTGTGTTTCGTAGATAGTATAGAAATCTAACGAAATTGGAATCTAACGAAATCGTCATCTGAAATAGCTCTAACTTAACATTTATTATCTTTTCTTCCATTTCGGAATTCCGAAACTCCTGGTAATCTCGAAAATGAGAAAAATTTAGCTCATTTTAGCAATTATTAGCAAATGGATATTTTACGTCTTCTGATGCATCATATTAATTCAACTGTAAATATTTCGTTATGATTCGAAAAAATTCATTGACAACTGATTTTCAATTAATCGTAAGTTTATTTTTCTTATTGTAAGTTATTTTTACACTTTAAAGTTTCTTTGCTAATCAATCGATGAAAAAAAATCATTTTCGATGATCGGATACAAGCAAATCATCTTTTCGTCGCATGTCGCAAATCGATTTGAAAAACGATTTATCATCGTAACATAAAAAAGAATGAAATTCCAATAATAGCATATGAATCATAGCTAACACTTTTAAATTCTCCAAATAACTTCTGAAGTAACGAAATGAAAATCTATATTAGTCATTATTTCTCGATAATATTTTATTATTATTTACAATTATGCCAGCTATGTTTCCTTAATTTTATTACAAGTTACTTTCAACTATAGCGATGAATCATTTTGAACGTAAACTTTCAAATTTTATTTCATTTTAAAAAATTCTCCAATTACTTCCTCATTTTAAACTAAACGCATACATGACAATAAGCAAATGATTGTTTTAAAAAATTAAAAAAAAAGGAGAAAAGAAATGAGTTATTAAAATAAAATGATTTACAGTATAGCATTTATTTTAGAACAAATTCTCAACATTCATAGAAAAAAAAAACTTTCACAATTCAGCAAATGCAATCATTTTTTGTTTTTGCTTAGTTCATTTTTGACAGGAAGAAAATTTTATAAAAAATCTATTAGGAAAAAAAAAGTGTTACTTATGATTTGGCTTATATTTTAGCATCATTATGACTTAAATTTCAACGTATAAATAAATTAAAAAGGGAAAAATTGTTTTGGAAAAATAGCAAATTTCTTTTAATCTTGCTTTTTATAAGAAGTTTGGCAAGGCTTAATTTAAATTTTTAAATTTTCAGATTTAAAAGAATATGACTATTTTTGATGCTAATTTTTTCCACGTTTTTCAATCGTCTGCTTTTTTTTTGTAATAAAAATTTCAAATTTTTTCTATCTCTCACTTTTAAAAATTCAAATTTTTTTTCCATCTTTTGCTTCCTTCTCATCAATTATATCAAAAAAAAAAAAAAAAAGGATAGAAAAGAAAGTTTGCAAAATGTGCCATATGTATGAGATTTTGATTAGAATCGTTAAAAGAATATAATTTTGCTTAGAAAATAAATGAAATTATTAAACTCATTCAAATATACCTTATTTGATGATCGTCTTTCATTGTTATCTTCAATTTTTGGTAATTTTTTTGAATCCTTAAAATTAATTTGTATTGCTGCTTCCGATGAAGCATTGATATTCGCAAATTCGTTTTTATCATTGATTCGTTGAGCAAGAGCCTGAAATTATTTTATTTCACGTGGAACGTGAAATATGAAACGTAAAGTAAAAAGGGATAAATTTTTTCATGCTCATTTTATTTCAACCGTATATACAATTTTTTTTTTTTTTTTCTAAAAGTTCTAATATTTTCAAGTATTTTTGTTAAATAACCATACAATTAATGTTTCATGGTTACATGTAAATCTTTCGAATTTCTCATATTATATTCTACAAATCTATATCATTTGATCTGTGAATTTTGCTATTTAATCAATGAATCTATCGTATGATCCAAAAATTTAGCATATTTAAATATAATCTTTTGCTGTTCGCAAATTTCATCAGTTTCAAAATCTTCGATAGTAAGAATGTAAAGATGATAGTAAAAATCATATTGTTGAAAGTGAAAAAAAAAAAAAAGAAAAACCAGTGATAGATGAATGATATGTTAAGTGTAGCTTTTGAAAATTTTAAAAAAGTGATTTTATTGTTTAATCTTTAATTTTTAAAATATGTCATTTTTGCCTTCAACATTTTCAAAACTTCTCAATTTGATGCATCTTAGAATTTTTAAAAAATGAAAAAAGACCATATTAATTTCATATTCTGCTTTTTTCTTGCATTCTTTAAGTTGTTCTTTTATTTGTAAATTCGCTTCCATAGCTTCGTTCAATTTCATCATTTCGCAGTTTTTTGTTTCATTTTTAAATTCTGCTTTACTTTTTCTGCAAAACGTTGAAAAATAGTTGCTACTATAAATAATGGAAACAAAACGAAAAAACATGAATCTCATCTTGTGATCGTAGATGATAAAAGATTTTATTGTTGAAATTGAAAAGAAAAAAAAAAATACCAGTGATAGATGGATGATATGCTGTAAAAAATTTATGAATTTAAATAATTTTTATGAAGTTGAATTTGATTTTATTTGTACGATTACGCAATGATTGAATTTTTGATATTAATAAAATTTGAATTCAGATTACTAGAAAACTTTAAACTTTAGTCAATTCAACTTCATAAATGGTTGTTTAAATTCATAAGAAATAAATCTATATGTATGAATAAATATTGATCTCGAAATGCTAGCCAATTTAAAATTTTTATTTTTCCAATTTCATAAGAAATTAATTTTCAAATTTACAAAAACATAAAATACATATACAAATAAAAGTTGAATTTAGATTACTAATAAGCTTTAAAGTTTAAGCTATCTAATCTTGTCAAAGATTATTTTATATGCTAAAGATAAAAATATTAATTAAAAAAATGATACCTTAAAACTTTGGTAAATACATAACGATTGTATTGCTCTCGATCCAAACCTTTCATTAATATTTTTTTTAATTCATCCTCGCTAATATCATTACATTCAGTGCATAACGCTGTTGGATTTACATCATAGAAACTGTAATTTTAATCAAAAAATTAAATCAAAAAAATATGCCATAAATCAAAAGTTATTTATTAATTAATTGAGATAAATTCAAAAAAAAACTAAAAAGACGATTAATTAAATAAATAAAATAATTAAAAAACGTAGGAGAAAATATTAATATATAAAATACGGAAAAATGATAAATTAAGAGTCCCAATTAAAAAATTAATAAAAATTCAATCAATCATTTTTTAAGTTTTAATTATTAAAAAAAAAGAAAAGAACTTACTTCAATCATTTGAATTGTTTGCAACTGTAATCCGATACTTTCACATATCATCATAGGTACAAAAACATCAAAATTTTGTGCTGCTACAAGTGGTCCCAATAAAGTCTTCAATAAAGTCTTGAATTTTTTATTTTATAAATTCACACAATTAAAAAATGCAAATTAAAAAAAAAACAATTGAAAAATACAATTATTGATTTTCCAAATGGTAACACTGAAATTTTTTCAAGATAAGAATAAAAAAAAAGTCAAATAATAATCATTTAAAATACATTGCCGTAGCATAGTAATTAGATTTGAAATCTAATCATTTTAAAATTTTAAATTTAAAAATTAATTACTGCCGATTTATCAATAATATGCCGATTATAATTTCAAACTTTTTTTTAAAATATATAATATGATTTTCTCGAGAGGAAATTAACTTCTATGATATAGAAATATCGAAATTTTATATGCCAATTCTAACAAATTTTTTGATTAGTTGAAATTTATTTGTAGTTAATGCATTAAAACATTAATTTTTCTAAATAATTTCCGTACCTTTTTGTATTTTTAATTAATTTTAATTATTTTAATTAATTTTAATATTTTCCATTCAATGGTTTTTTTTTTTCCAAATTTGTATTGATGATAGTAGAAATAACAAGTTTTACGACATTAAAATATTTAGTTTATTGTTTTGATAAAAAGATAAGCAAAAGTACTCGTTCTTTTGTTGATAATTTATAACTATTGTCGTGATATTTAAGAACAGAGAAAAGTTGTTCTGCTTTGATTTGTAAATCACCACAAAAACCTTGCATCAATGTATCGACAATCGATTTGAATTCGTTATGAATTTTTTGATAAAATAATAAATCATTTTGTTCATCGTCGAATACTGCAAAATCATCATGTGAATAGCTTTAATTATTAAATTAATTTCGCTTTAATTTTAGGCCTGAAGATATGAAATAAAATTAGATTCAAATATAAAAACGATAATTAATTAATTGTTTAATCTATAAAAATTATTCTTACTTATTTTGTAAATTAATTTATTGTCGTGAAAAATTTCATCATGTTCAAATTCAATTTTTTTTTAATTTGTTTAAGTTATTTTCAATGAATTATTTTTTTCAAATTAATGAAGAAAATAAATAATTGTTTAAAATTTCCTAATTCATTTTAACATATTTTTTATAATTGGTAAAATTAATAAGATATTTGAGCTTAAAATTGTTGATATAGATCTTATGCTTTATGATCTTATAAATCTTTATGTTCTAATAGAAAAAAAAAATTTTGAAATCATTTGCTTGTCGTAAATTATTTGATAGAAATAAATTTTCATAGAATCAAATTTTTTTTCCCTAAAAAAATATTTTAAAAATTTGACACATAATACCTGTCGAATATTGCTCCAAAAATGTTGCAACTGGAATATTCCACATTGATGAGGTTAAAAAATTGATAAATTTATCAAAAATAACTTTCGATGATTGCTCACATTGCAATTGTTTCGATTGTTGTTTAAACATTTTACGATAAAATGCTGTAGTGAAAAAAGTAAAATTATTTATAAAAAGCAAAATATCTTTTTAATAAAAATGTTATATGCCTAAGTATAATCAAAAGTAATTTTTTTTTAATTTCAATTTTTTTTTTTGAAATTTAAACTAATAACGCTTTTTAAAGGTAAAAGTTATATTTCTTAGCAATTAAATTTATTGCATAATATTATTTACGATATACTTCTACGATATAATTATATTCGAATCACTCATATTTTTGCCAAAGAAACGTAAATACTAATAATAATGTCTTTTACCGTAATTACCTCATATTGTAATTAAACATTATAAAGTCAAAAAAAGGAAAATTTTTAAAACACAAATGTCGTAAATTTAAATAGAAAAATAAGGTACTCGTATAATGAAATTGAACAATTTGAAATTTAAATACAGTAATACAGTATAAATACATTAACTAAATTTGATTTTTTTTCCGTTGAATATTTTTATGCAAAAAAAATTCCTGATTCCATACTATTTACATTATATCAATAACTTTTCATAACTTTATACTTCAGCTAACAGTAGATAAAAAATCCAAAATTTAGTGGAACACTATGATTCTAATATTATTCAACAAATCAGACCGAACAGCTGCGAATAGCAATTTCAAACTCAGCTATTTGATAATTCAACAAAAACTTGTTTATTTAAATACTTAATCAATTTAATACTTTACATAGCTAAATCTATTTTAGCAACATTAACAGCGATAACAATGAGAATAGATCAAAAAATAGAATAAAAGATTTGTGAATTTCTACCGTAAAACTCGAATATTTCAATCTCTCCTATCTTTTAAATCTAAAATTATACTTTTAAATATTCACAGAAAAATATATACCATAAAATTTTTTTTTCTCGAAGGCTTTATTTTGATTCATAAATTCCTTTTTATCTTATTCCTAAATTATTTTGTAATTTTGATCTAATATTTTCAAATTTTGTTATCATAATTTGCTACTTCTTTATGAGAGTTGCCGAAATATGATGACATGAATAATTTACTCATCAAAATAAATATTGCACAAATAATTTTTATTCAGATTAGAATTGAATTTTAAAATATTTATTAGCAATGAATATTTTAATGTAAATTGATATTTGCTCCGAATATGAACGAATCATTTCCTTAGAATTGAACAATGTATTGTCTTGAATTTGAAATCTCTATGGCGACGCTTCAATACGGCATTGTTAATATTTAATAAGTTTTTCGAATCTCTCACTAGACTAAACTGAAATATGAAATTATCGAATTCTCTCATCATAATCTTTAATATGTGTAAAAATTAATTTAAAATTCAACTTCAGGTATAAGACATAAAAGCATATGATGAAAAAAGACCAGATGAAAAATCTAAATTTAAATAAGAAAATCAATTTCCTCTCCTTCCTCTCGTCTTTAGAAATATATATTTTGAAGTATTTATGTGATCTATTTTATCATCATTCTTTTAGATTCTTCCATAATCATGTTTATAATTTTTTTTTCATATATCTTTCATGCACTTTTTTTTTTATAATTTCAGCACTTGTTTTTCCAATTTCGCAACGTACTACCAATTTTTTGGTATTTAAGAAAAATTGATATCAAGCAAACGGAAAATTCTTCAAAAAAATTGCTTTTAATCACTGATAACCAATCATCATAACTGATTATAACATTATTTTCAATAGGGATTAACAGAGCACATTGAAAGGAAGAATTACTTATCGAAATATATAACAATATAATTGTTAAAAATTGTTTGACCAATAAAACACGTTAAAGAAGATACCATTTACAAAAATTTTGCAAAATATTGAGATAATTTCCGGATGCAAACAATAAAAAAATTATTGAATATTGCGATTAATTTCGACATATTAAAAGATTTTTCCTCTCATGTAATAAAAGTTTTTGGTAAATTTTGATTTTGGCAAGAAGCATATTTATGTATTGCAAAGGATTTTTAATTTTTAACAAATAATTGAAGATTATGATTTTCTGAATATGTTTGGATTTGTTTGAAATTTTTTTAAATTAAAATTGAAATGAAATAATTTTATTTAAGTTACAAGACATTTCTTTTTTCGAAATATTCCTGTTCTCATACTTATATCCAATTTTATATTATGATGTATCATCCGTTTTCATCTTTGTTTCCCGTTAAATAGCACTAGGACATTTTCCAGGAACGGAACTATAGTTTCACTACAAGAAACTGTTAAAAAGTGCTGGACTATAAGAAATCCACAACAAATTTTTTGGTGCCACGAACTGGAAATTTCTACCATAATAATTTGCTGTGCAACCGGTGAAGGAGAAATTTCAAAACTTTTAGAAGGATCAGAAGAATCGATTTGATGCCGGTAGATCAAACGTTGGCTCTAGAAGAAATCTTTCAATAGTACGAGGCAAGTGAAAGATTTGTTCAGGAGAAGATTTTTTGATACTCGTTCTGAATCGTTATTCATTTCAAGAAATTTAGCATAGCGATTAAATCTATATGTAGATGGAAGTAGTTTTTATCATTATGAAAATTGCTCCATTTAGCATTCAATGTTCAACTTCATCTCTTTGTTACACAACACTAATTGGAGTAACAATTACAAATTCAATGATTTTATATCTTAGAGCTAATGCCATGAAATATTTAATGAATTCATTACCAATTATTTCATGTCCTCAATAAAGTATATCTGCTATTTTGAATCAAATCCAATTAGATAAGAAATTAGGGATATTGGGAACCTCCTGGTATATTTATCAGAGCCGATTATTTTTTCCGAATTTATCCAATTTAAAAAGAATCAAAATGTATGAGTCAAAATTTTTCCAATAAATACCAGGGTAGTCTGATATTAGTTGGAAGTGGATAAATAAAATCAACTAATTCCAATCAGATGATAACTCACCTCAATTCGATACCGTATGAACATGAACAAGTATGCTAATAACTGTATACTTTAATAAGACCATTCCAGATTTAGATCAATTCTGGAAGTTAGAAGTCTTAAATGATAACCTTGCTAATAATGATGATGAGTAAGCCCTAATCAACAAGAACATCACAAAAATTAACGAATAATATCAAGTGCCATGGCCATGGAAAAAAATTAATTTCAAATTAAATAATAGCTTTGCTTTGTGTTTGAGTCGCTTAATTAAATGTATACGATTAACGTTTATTTTTATGTATAACAAAATAATCAGCGATCAGTTGCAATCCAATAATATTGAAAAGCAGATCAAGCAAGTATTATTTATCACATCACGAAATCATAATCCAAAATGAATATACAAACTAATCTGTTTCTTCAAAAGTTTTTATAATGCTGAAGCATATTCTAAAGAAATGAAAAGATTTGATAATTTTTTATATCGAGTACCTATTACTCTTCTCCGATTTAGCAGGAATATTATTCCGTTTTTTGAACAATGAAAAATTTCATGGCCGATATACAAAAAATCCTCTTATATTAGAGTTACTCTCGACAGATTAGAACTGTACATGATTTTATTAGCTAAGGATGTAGAAGATAAGTTATAAATTGACGGAAAAAATCGAAAGAGAACACAGTGATTTCTTTGTGTTGGATTTCCCATGTATGGGTATAAAGTGTACGTGCGTTTTTCTATATTATGTAAGATGTAAGCTAAAATTGTATGCTTTGTCTATAAGTCTAACCCACACCCAAACAAAGCTTCTTTCTCTTATAATCATAAGTGTACCATTTTAACTACCCACTTACCAAAAAGGGGTCCAAAACTATATACTGGAAATTGCTTGCAAGAGATCGTGGTTCCTCAAACGAACGCCTTTTATTATCCCTTTTTTACTATCGAAATTATTCGTCTACTTTGCCTTATCAAACAGACCTTTCTTATCCGCTATATCATAACCACAGTATTGTATAACTTGTTAATTCAACTACTTGATAAATACTCTCATCCGATTCCTCACGACAATTAACCAACAAGGCAAAGTTTTCTTACAATAAAGGATAATCTAATATGCTATCCGATTTCAAAAAATTCCGTTCGCGGAGTAATATCCTTTTCTTTTTTATTATCCATACACTTAATTATCATTTGGAGAACTATGGGTATGAAACTACTGGCGAGATCAAAGGAAATTTTTATGTCGTTGATATTATATTATCAATTCAAGGAACAGAAGAAGCTTTGAACAAATGTGAAGAAATGAAATCAATTTTCAAGGATCATTGATGAATATGAGAGAATTCTTCTCGAGTAATAAAAAATTCAACTCTCAATAACCAGTACAGGATCTTGCTAAGCCAAGTCAAATAAAGAAAATTCTAGGCACCAATTGGAATCCGCACAAGGACTCTTTAAAAATATCTTTAAAACTGGAGATCGAGCAAGAACCAACGAAGATCGTTATCTTACAATTCGTTGCTTCTCAATATGAACCATTGGGATTTTTAAAATCAATGATGATGCCATTCAAATTATTTTTATAAAATCTATGAAAAAGAAATTTACCGTGTAGTCCATTTTTAAATGATGAAGAAAATTTTTGAAATTTTTTATAAATTTGTGGTTGCGAACGCAACTCAAGGAAATTTCGCGTTTGGTAATCGATCTTTTATAACAGATAAAAATTCATGTTATCACGGATGCATCCACTATTGCATGCTTCATCGCAGTCAGTATACGCGAAGCAAGATGTAAAAATATTCTTGATTTTTGCTTAATTATAAATTAGTTCCAATTAAGGATATGAAGATACCGAAATTAGAACAAATTGTTGCGAAGAGAATTGTGTGTATTTTTGACTGAACAGGAAGATCGATCGCTTATTTGAGTCGATGTTTGTTGGTTTGATGCGACACAGCGAATTTTGTAATATCAAACTTTATTGTGGTGATACAAGTTGAATAACAAAAATTGTATTATTGAGTAAAGCAAATAAAGCAAGGAAAGCCAGTAAAGCAAAGAAGTGGGTAGGGAATAGTTGTTGCAATGCTTTTGATAACAGTCGATTCCCGGCTAATACAATCGGATTTATATGTATTAGGAAGTGGGAGTGGCCTTCATCAAGCATAAAAGCAGTTGTTAATGAACATGTAGAAAGAAAATTAGTTACAGTACAAGCATTAGTATAAGCATTATAACAATAGATGATTGACAGCTGTCGATAAAGATGCGCATCTGGACAAAGATATGAATTTAGCTAACTATGGAAGAATGGGAAATAAATTTGAGGAATAAAGAATTAGTTGAATGATTTATGGTGAGAAAATTGTTTAGTTATTCGTTTGGTATTGAGCTATTTGGAGTCTCGCGAAATTGAAAATCGCGACACAAATGAGGAATCCTGAGTGGAATACAAGCCAAAATAGTTCGTCATTAAACAACTGGAGTTCGAAAACGTAAATATAATATTATGGTTCGATGCGCGTTGGATTGGATATAAAACACATCAAGTCTCTTACTGAGATTTGCACAAGAATGAGTTGGAGAAGTACTAATATCGATACGTTCCAAATACATGTAATCCTGTGGATATAGCTATGAAAGGGATTTCACCAGTTCAGCTAGCAATTTTCAAATCGTAATGGACAGAACCTGAGTGGTATATGATGAAGAATCAAAATGGCTTTAATGGGATATGATATTCGTCAAGAGTACTAAGAAAATATAAGCGAAGATGAAAAAATAGTGGTCTCAGCAGTTCAAGAAAGCATCATCAGTTAAGTCTGAAATTTCTCAAATTATCCAAAAGAAAATTTTGTGTTTGAATAATATATTAGAAGAAAACCAAATCATACGATATGAATGAATTCGCCCTAGAACTATTGTTTAGACAAGCTCAATGAGAAAGATTATCGCAGAAGAATTAAAAATATACAAAACTTATACTAGCTCGAGAATTACGGAGGTTTAAAAGCGACTCAACTTCTAAACAAAGGAGAATGCATATACCTGGTATATTTTTCAAGGCATAGTCGAAGGGACAATATTACACAACTGTAATCTCGAAGAAGATTCGAAGAAGTCCGAAATCTCGAAGAAGTCCCTTGATAAATTTTAAGATTCATATAGTAATTAGAATAGAGGTCGTATAGTAATTAGAAAAGATGTTGTAAATCATACTACTTATTATGTGCTCAAAATAAAGACGATGACTCTGGTAACTGACGAGAAGCGGCCTCGGAATGGCGCGGGGGATCCTAATTACAATATCATTTTGGCTAGATGTGCTCTACAAGATCAGTTGGATGACATATCGGGCATTTTTGGTGCTTGTCGCTCCTTTTCTTTGAATCATGTTATCGTCATTAAAATTGTATTATTATAACATTAATGTTTTAACTGTTGTGTTCGTTGAGTTGTTATAGAAATGATCGTAATAAAGATTTAATTATTCAAGTTTGAGGTGCTATCATTCATTGCTATCATTCATTGAAACGGAGAAACGAACCCTCAATTTTTGTTAAGGGTTAAAGAATATCGACAACGGCAACAGTATCACGAAGAAATACATCATTCAAATATAGCCCATAAAATTTCCAAATTAAGAAAATTGTATTGCTTACTAAAGGAACAACAGAAAAATATTAAACAGATATATGGAATGTAAGCGAGGAAGGCCAAATATATTTAATTTAACCCTATGCCTAATAAATTACACTGAAAGTTAGATCAAACGTTCAAGAATATTCATTTGAATTAGTTCAGATTATTTGTATCCAATAACTGTCAAAATGGAGACATGAATAATAAAGCGGTGGATAGCCTTATTTATCTGCTTCACTACATGGGCAGTGTATTCAGAATTAGCAGATGACTTATCTGCAGAAAATTTTCTAAAATTTATAGCACGTCTGAGTTATCCTGAATTTTCCTGGATTCTGTAAGAGAGTGCTAATCAGTTCCAGTTGGTTTTTCAGATTATAAAGAAACAAAATTTACAATTTATTAATTTCCTCACGAACGGATGAATGATATGGAATAATAAAATGCCAAAGGCAGCATGGAGCGAGAAAATTTATGAAAAGAAAATCGGTTTCACAAAAAGCACTTTGAGAAAGACTATTGATAGAAAGTTATTAAAAGAATTAATAACTTTAATAATAGAAATAGAAAGTATATTTAATACTCGTTCATTAACTTATATAAATTTTGATATCCAATAATTTTATGCCTAACAGATTTTATCTCTCTTAACGTTCATTTATTTATATCAACTAACAATGACAACGACTGAATTTATCATCACAAGATAAGTACTCAAGAAAAACTTATCAAATATTGGTCAAATTTTTTTTCGGGAATTTTTTTTTACTTTAGAAATTTTTGATATATTTTGGGAAATATAGAAAAATGAGTATTGAATTAGAATGGATTACAATAAAAAATTTGCTTTCTAAATGCCAAATTGTTTTTCTAAAATATGAAGTTTGGAAGTGCTTTTCTTTCAGAACAAAATATACTATTGTTATAAGTAAAACTTTTAAAATAGCTCAAAACGTTAGCTATAGAGGATTGAAGGATAGATTTTGTTATGATCTCCCGTCATCAAATTGTTAATTTTTTTTCGTAAATTGCGTCCTTAAGAATCTAGATATTCATTTCTCAAAAAACGGAGAATGCCCATAAAATGCATGAAAAGCTATTGTTTTTATTATTCTTTGTGAGCAAACATAGAATTTTTTTCATCAGTATCTGCTTACCATACACAATTCTTTCATTCATTTATTAAAATTCTTTTCTTTCATCATTCATTTCTGCAATTACAAATTATCGCTTTTCAATTATAGAGAAATTAATAAATGGAAATAAGTAAAATCATAATTTATAAATTTTATGAAATGAGATTTAGTCTCTTCATAAATTTTATAAATAATATTCAGAATGGAAAACAAGGAAATAACAACGATAAATATCCCTTATTTGAATCATGAAAAGATCAACAAATAATTGCTTCCATTAAAAACATACATCTAAAAATTTTTATAAACTTTTCATAAAAGATTTCGAAAATCTTGATATTATCAAATATAACGTGCTATGTTATCAAATACAACAAATCGTTAATTCTGGAACCTAACTCGTTAATTCTGGAACCACTACTTCTACCACTACTATTAACAACTCTTGCATCATTCTCATCTTTTTCACTTCTTCCAGTACCTGCATCCTCATATCAAATATGACTAGAACCACAAAGAATAATATAAACAAAGAGCAAAAATCTTTTTGTCATAATCGTACTTAGTTGGCAAATTTTCGTATTATGATCCCCTGAAAAGCACAAATTGAAATTCAATATTTTCTTTGAATCTGTTCGTTTTCGTTCCTTCAATCAAATGATATCAAATATAATCAGCTAATATTTAATTGAAGGAAAAAGATATTTAAAATGAATTTTTGCGCCAAAAGATTTTTGTTTTTAATCTTTAGATATTCCTAAAAGTTTTACAGTATACAAATTTGTGAACATTTTCGATAACAAAGACATTGATAGAAACATTGTATCATACTATTTTAATCAAATTAAATTGGTATTGGAAATCTTTTCGAAAAAAATTTTAGTGTCAATCGGGGCTAGATAATTATACAATAAGCATATGAACACTGAAAACGCATTATTTCATTCAATTTTGAGGCTGTATAATCAGCCTGGTATTTTTATTAATATGATTCCCATAATCAGTAGTGAATATCGGATTACTTGAAATTTCTCATAATGTGCCATTTTCCAATCAACAATTTTGCAAAATTATAAAACTTAGCGAGGAATAGTGCAATAAAAGCCGTTTTATGATTATTTATGAAAAATTATGCAATGGATTCAAGTTCGAAAGATAAAATTTTTTATTAAATAAAATGCTAATTTATCTTCCTCGGCAGAACAACAAAAATATGAAGTTTTGAAGCGCTTTCCTTTTTGAAGCGAAATATTCAGTTGCTACTGAATCATTTTTAAACTAATTTCAAAACGATAATCTGCCGAAGGTAGGAGAACGATTTCTATGATTTTCATTATGAAATTTTGTTAATAATTAAGCTATTTAACTAAGCAGAATCTTGAATTCTTATCCATCTGATCAGATTGTCATATACTTGTTCATAAGACAAGTTTTCTTGAATCAAGTGTTCATTGTTTCAAAAAATAGGAAGCATCCGCGAAATAAGTTCTCACTGTTTTTCGTCGAAGGACACGGCAATATATACACATTTTATTTCTTATTACCTGTTTTTGATCATAATTTCATTTTATTTTATTAAGTTAAGAGTATTTTTCATGAGAATCATTAAAGGTCCATTTCGATCATTGTTTATCCGGTTTTCCATTTCTGTAATCATAAATTTTTTTCATCATTTGCAAATTTATAAGCTTTTTTGTAGACCATAATATGCAACTAAAAGAAAATATTTTCCAATAATTAATGAATTCAAAAAAAAAAAAAAAATGAGAATTCTCTCAAAAATTCCATAATGGAGTATTAGCACAGACCGTGGATGGGAAAAAAAAAATTCAAAACAGTAGTTTTGAAAAATATTGAAGAGTGGAAGTTTTTTGAAATTCAGCATGCAATTCAAAGCAATTTTCATCAAAGATTTTAAATTTTGTGATAGTGCCAAATATAGCAAATTGTTTTCGAATTTCAAAAATTTAAATAAATTACGTTGTTCCAATTCTGTCATTGATAGTTCGTTTTCAAGTTCCAAAAAGTTTGGTTTGCAATGACCATTTATCCAAATATGTCGATTACAGTCTATGTTACTAGCAATATCTAAAATTAATTCTACAATCTATCTGAATAATTTAACTTAGCAAGCATGAAAAATTGATTTAATTCTCTACAAAAAATATGTAATCAATAAATCGCGAATTAACCAATTTTCAAAACACTCAATCTATCTTTCTAAAAATTTTGCAATATTTTAAAACTCAATTATAACAATAAACGATAAAGCTTACAGAACAGAATGAAGCGTATTTTTCTCGCAAGTAATCGAAATATCAGTGTAAAAATAATTTAAATTGAAAAAAATACAAAAAAACGAAAAGACTCACCGGTCATTATGAAAGCCGCTACGACATTCATACCGCCACCGCCACCACCATTCATACCGCCACCACCTCCATTCATACCACCACCACCACCATTCATACCACCACCACCACCATTCATACCACCACCACCACCACCATTCATACCACCACCACCACCATTCATACCACCACCACCACCACCACCATTCATACCACCACCACCACCATTCATACCACCACCACCACCATTCATACCACCACCACCACCATTCATACCACCACCACCACCACCATTCATACCACCACCACCACCATTCATACCACCACCACCACCACCATTCATACCACCACCACCACCATTCATACCACCACCACCACCATTCATACCGCCACCACCACCATTCATACCACCACCACCACCATTCATACCACCACCACCACCATTCATACCGCCACCACCACCACCGCCACCACCGTTCATACCTCCTCCACCACCACCACCACCACCACCGTTCATACCTCCGCCACCGCCACCACCACCACCACCACCGTTCATACCTCCGCCACCGCCACCACCACCACCATTCATACCTCTACCGCCACCACCACCACCACCACCACCACCACCACCATCACCACCATTCATACGACCACCATTGCGATCACCTCCATCAACTGGTATTATCTGCCCATCACCACCACAACGATTACCACATCTATTACGCTTTATATGATGATATTCATAATCATCATGATGATGATGATGCTTAGGACCGCAAAGAATAATATAAGCAAAGAGCAGAAATTTTTTTGCCATAATCGTGTTTGGCTGACAAAATTTCGTATTGTGATTTTCTAAAAAAACATAAATTAAAATTCAATACAACTACCGGATACTTTGCTGATTTTTTTCTTTAAATTAAACTGTTATTAATCGAATAACTGCATGAAAGAAATTTTGATGAGGACCGGAATAAATGAATTTATAAATCATACGAATATTGAAAATCCCATTGTTTCTCCTAATCTTAAAACCATAGCACTAATCTAGCATTTTACTTGCGTGATACGTAATAGATCGATAATAAATGTTGAATTTCTTGCAGTTCCTCTTGACGCGTCTTTTTTGATCAACCACTTTTACAATTGTTTGACTTATCAAGAATAAATAAAAAAAAAAAGATGCTGCTTTATGAATTTTTATAAAAAGTTATTTGATGGATTGATGAAAGGGAAATGATGGTATGGTAAATAAATGATTTAAGACCTGAATTTAGAGCTTTTATATGTCGACAATGGCCTCTTTTGGAGTAAATTTTATCTCGCATAGTAAACGGGTTGGAAAAATGTATTTTTTGTTCTACTAATTATTTATCGCATTTTTAAAATAAGAAGAGGAAAAACAAGCGTGTGGATAGAATAAGACAAATAGAAAGGAATAGTATAAACGGATGCGAATATTTTGTTTGAAATTGGTTAAATTTTTTTTAATCGAAATTCAGGAAATTTTCCTAAATTTATTTTCTTACGGGGACCATTTATCAACAAATATTTTCTTTTAGTTTGTTTAATAACATTTGTTCACTTTCTGCTCTGCTTCATTATTGATGGCAATACAAATGAAGTACAGATTTTATAAAGATAATTAAATGTGAGTACCAAATATAATATTCAGGATTAAAAAAATTTTTAAGAAAGTGTAGATTTTATAAAGATAATTAAAACATGAGTATCATATATATATTCATAATGTTAAAAAAAATTTTGAAGTAAAAGTAGGAATTTCAAAGAAAAGAGCAAAAGGCATTGATGAATACAACGTTATATCCGTAAAAGTAGAAGTAGGAATTTCAAAGGAATTTCATAAAATCTTCGAATTTATTCTCATTATCATAGCTATGAATGATTATAAATACCAAATTTTAATTATATGACACTAATGAAATGCTAAGAGAAAAAATGAGTGTTAACATTTTAATGAACTGAAACAAAGGAGATTTATTGATAAACCCTTAATGCGATATAAATTTGCAAAAGAATTTCTAAAATTTTATAAAAAAAATTTAACAATTTTAAGCGAAATATTCGTCACTATCATATCTCTTTCTACATATCGCCTATCCGTCTTATTTATTTCTCGATCCTTTCCGTTTTAAACATACGACAAATAGTTAAATCATAGAACAAAAAAAATTAAGGAGGCGTCTACTACGCAGATACAATGTATTCCAAAAGGGGTCACTGCCGAAATATAAAAAGCGTAGTTTTTTAGTCAATTAACATTTAATTTTGCTTTTGCACCACTTTTACTTTCAGATCTAAAAATTTTTTTCTTTTACTTTTCCTTCCGTATCTGAATCCGTCGCATGAGTGTTTATAAAAAAAAAAAAATCATAAAATGCCTTCTGTTATGTCGTTCCTTGTTCAGTTTTATAATTTTGCAAAATTGTTGATTGGAAAAAGACACATCATGAGTAATTTCAAGCAAATCAATATTCACTATTAATTATTAGGATTCATTATTAAGGTTCATTTTAATAAAAATACTAGGATAATTATGCAGATTCAAGATTGAAAAAAATATGCGGTTTTCAGTATTCATATGGTAACTGTATATTGATTTTTCTCCGATTCGCATTAAAATTTTTTTTAAACAGATTTCCGATTAATATCAATTTAATTTGATTAAAACGGCATGATACAATGCTTCTGTTAATTTCTTTGTCATCGAAAATATTCTCACACTTATATGCTGTAAAATACATCGGAGTGTCAAGGATTTGTAATAAAAAAATTTTAGCGTAAAATTCATTTCAAATAATATTATTTTCAATTAAATAATAACTAATCATGTTTGGTATTATTTGATTGAAACAAATGAAAGTGAACAGATTTAAAGAAAATGATAAATTTTGATTTATATTAATTGTATTTCAGATTAATTGTATTTGATTTATATTAATTGTATTTCAGAGGATCACAATACGAAATTTTGCCAACTAAACGATTATGGCAAAAAGATTTTTAATCTTTGTTTATATTATTCTCTGTGGTCCTCAGCAATCACATATTTATTATGTAGATAAATATGATGACAGAGGTGGTAGGAATATGATGAATGGCAGAGATGGTAGGGGTATGATAAGACCAGTTATTGATGATAGAGGTGGTAGGGATGGTGGTGGTGGCGGTGGCGGCGGTGGCGGCGGTGGTGGTGGTGGTGGTGGTGGCGATAGAGGTATGGAAGATGCCGGTATGGAAGGTGGTGGTGGTGGTGGTATGAATGGCGGTGGAGATCGTGGTGGTATGAATGGCGGTGGAGGTGGTGGTATGAATGGTGGTGGAGGTGGTGGTGGTATGGATGGCGGTGGAGATGGTGGTATGAATGGTGGCGGAGGTGGTGATGATATGAATGGTGGCGGAGGTGGTGGTGGCGATGATGGCGGTGGCAATGGTGGTGGCGGCGATGATGGTGGTGGAGGTGGTGGTGGCGATGATGGTGGTGGTGATGATGGTGGTGGCGATGATGGTGGTGGAGGTGGTGGTGGTGGCGGCGATGATGGTGGTGGAGGTGGTGGGCGATGGTGGTGGTGATGATGGTGGTGGCGATGATGGTGGTGGAGGTGGTGGTGGTGATGATGGCGGTGGCGATGATGGTGGTGGCAATGGGGTGGTGGCGATGATGGTGGTGGCGATGATGGGTGGCGATGATGGTGGCGATGATGGTGGTGGTGATGATGGTGGTGGCGATGATGGGTGGCGATGATGGTGGTGTGATGATGGTGGCGATGATGGTGGTGGCGATGATGGTGGTGGTGATGATGGTGTGTGATGATGGTGGTGGCGATGATGGTGGTGGCGATGATGGTGGTGATGATGGTGGTGGTGATGATGGTGGTGCGATGATGGTGGCGATGATGGTGTGCGATGATGTGTGGTGATGATGCGGTTGACAGATGGCGGTGACGATGATGGTGGAGATGATGGTGGTTTGGCATGAGGTGAAGTATAACTCATTCAAAAATCTAAAGCTCAAAAGGCAAGTTGTCGAATATGTATTTGATATTACAAAAAAAACTTCTAAAATGTTTTATGAAAATTTTTTTAAATGTGTGTTTTTAAGTGATTGCAAAGAATTGTAATACTTCAAATATATCAAATATTTTTCGAAATTTTCGCTATTTCCTCATTTTTCATTATAGACATTCGTTACGAAATTTATGAAAAGGTTAAATCTCATTTTGTAAAATTCATGAATTATGAGGACATATTTTATTTTCATTTACTAATTTTCTAAATAATTATGGAAGAAATTTATAAACTCTAATCTAAAAGCGATGATGCCATTTATAATTACAGGAACTGGAATATGGAATAAACGATGCAAAAAAGGACCTTAATAATTGTCGTGAAGAACGAAATTGTATACTTTAGGCAAATAATAAGAAATAAAAAATAAATTATTACGCTTAATTCGACAAAAAACAATGAAAACGATATCTCTTCATTTATTTTGTGGACATTTTCCACTTGAATAATGAATAATGAATACTTGATTACATTCAAAAGAACGTAGTTTACGAGCAAATATACGATCAATTTGATCAATCTATGCAAGAATTGATGATCTGAGAAACTGAATTGTCGAAAAATTCCAGTAATGAATATCATAACAAATCCGTTCTTCAATCTTATACGGCTGATATTATTTTTAAAATGATTCAATATTAAAAGCAAAATATTCTAGAAAATTTTGCTTTTAAAGAAAAGCGCTTTCAATCTTATTTTATTTTATTTTTTTTTAATAAGAAAAATAAATTGGCATTAATAAAGCGAATTTATTATTATAACTCATTCGAGAAATGCATTTACAAGAATATGATTGCAAATGTCCGGAATCTTCACAAAAAATTCAAATCAAATTTTTTATTTATTTTTTTTCAACTTTTTGCTTCCTTTTTCATCATGTTCAGAAAATATTCTCAGAAAATATTCTCGGAATTCCGTAGATGGAATTTTTGTTTTACATAAATCTCGAACTAAAATGCTTTCTTGAATACTCCAGAAAAATTTCTTAGCTATGAAAATTGAAAGTTGCTGAAAATTTCAATTATATTTTAAAGGTTTAAAATGTTTAAGAAATAATTATAATATTTGAAATATGAATTATGAAACACAAATTTCATGATCAAGACATGTTTTTACCTATTTCTTTTAAAAGTTAAATTAGTCGTGATATTTTAAAACATGCACATTTTTTATTGAAATCTTCATCGTAAGCAGTAAGCTCACACATTTCTTGAACATTTGAAAATGCGCTCACAAAAATCACACCAAAATTATTTTTACTTATGTAGGATATACATCATTAATATGAATTACCGTATATCAAGTGAATTCCTTTGCTTATGCTTATTTTTTCTCGAAAAAAGGATCAAAAAAGTTGTCATCATTTTGCTGACCATTTTGTTGCTTGGGAGCTTTTTTTATCGAAATTAAATAAACAGAAGACAATATCAATTTTTAAATTCTTTGACAAAGTTTTTTTTTTTTTCAACGATTACATTTTCAAGTAATATTTCAACAATTGTGTCGGAAAAAACCGAAAGAGAATACTGTAATTTCTTTGTGTTAGATTATCCATGTATGGGTATAAAGTGTACCTACGTTTTTCTGCATTATGTAAGAGGTAAGCTAAAATTATATGCTTTTTCTATAAGCTATACCCAACATACAAACAAAGATCCTTTCTCTTATACCATATCTGTACCATGATCCAGCGCTTATAAAATAAGGGATCCCAAATAATACACTAGAAAAATTGCCTGCAATAAATCGGTTGGATAAATCAAAACGGACGTCTTTTATTCTCCTTGCTTACTGTCAAATATTTATCTTCCTTGGCGTAATCTAGCTAACAAATTTCATTTTATTCTCATTTATTACCTTAACTGACATTATCTAACTGTTGAATAAATATTCGGTGTTCGATTCCTATGACAATTAACAATAAGACAAACTTTTCTAGAGATTACATTCTTAAGTGATAATTTGAATTGCATAGCTATTCAATATCATAACAGATGACTTTCTAGATTTCTACTATACAAAGTATATTGCATTTGATTTTTTGGTCATTGTGATATATAATTAAACAATAGTTAGTGAAAAAAAAACGATGTTAATATTGAAAAGACTTAAATACTCTCTCAGAGAATTTGGCAAAGCTGGTACCGAGAATATCATTACCAGGTAGCACGAAAGGAAACAAATGATTTCCTGTTGATTTAGGTAACGAAAAGATTTTTGGCATTTCTACATAAGGCTTTAATTTCGATAAGTCAGAGCTAACTACTCTTCAGAACTCTTCACTCTTCAGAGCTAACTACTCTTCAAAAAAAAAAAAGATTTCTAAGAGCAAAATCTTCGCTTAATCTAGCATATAAAAAATGGTAGCACGCAGTGTTATACTTTAAACTGCGTTTTTCTTTTTTTTTTTTTAAGAAAAGATCATTGAGACAGCTATGAAAAAGTACTGCAAGAAGTATAAAAACCGTTATAACATTATTTAAAGCGTAATTACTCTCAAATTTTAGAAGTCCCAAAAATACAATTATAATATTGAATGTTTATTTATGTATTGTTACTGCAAAATATATAGATACTATATTTTCATCTACTTAATGACAGTTCAATCATCTACGTAATGACAGTCCAATAGAATAAAGCAGTATGTATATAAGTTGGACATTTTCTTTTTTCACTCATTCTTTCATCATTATTTGGATAAATATTTCATAATCGCTAATAAACGGTCGTCACTATTTCGGTCATTGAATCCACATTTGACATATGCAATCTGCAAATGATACAAGAATTCTCTCTCAAATCATAATTCAAATGCTCGACATGAAACACTTTTTATAGTTATTTTCTTCTAACTTCCTTCTTACCTTTTCTTTTATAAATAGAAAAATTCTATTGAACTTTGAACAATAATTGCTTAAAAATATTATCGTTCCTACCGCTAAATATCACCATTCGTTCACTATAATATGTTTATCATCAAATAATGTCATTATGCTATCCGTTCCGTACTGGAATGTTTCGATAATAAAGTAACTTTGAAGTATTCTTTTAATTTCATTTGTAAAAGCTAAAATAAAAAATGGCATTATTCGAATTAAAAAAACATTTAATTAGCAATCTGAATTTTAGCAGAAGAAATCTAATTATAATAATTCAAAACATTCATCTACATCCATTTTAATTAACGTGTGCTTCATTCCTATTGCATTTACAGCTTTACGTGTTTCTTTTTCTCTTGTTGTCAAGTAATGAAACTTTTCAAATTATTGGAAAATAAAGTATTGAGAAGCAAATGTTCACCGCTATACTATGTTAACCGAACAGAGTTGTTTCCAAAAATCTTTTGGAAAATATGACTATTTCATCAATTTTAGTTAGAAAAATTATATTTCACAAAAAAAAAAAATGCTATCATTTCATAAATGCTAACCTATTTTCATTCAACAAATATCTTAAAGTATTCCTTAAACATCTTGCTGTTTCATAGTAATACAGAAAGAAAAGACTGCGCTTGATAAACGACCAAATTTTGATCTAATTTAGCCTCTACTTGTCTTCAATTTTTTTCCAGCTGCTTGAAATTATTTCAGTTGTAATCTACAATTTCTGACATTGAATAAACAGTGCCATGCTTATTGCACGAAATTTGTATATTAAAACACAGCAAATGCTCTTAATCAACTTCGGATATAGCGAACAATTCAATAATTCTATATTTTTTAGTATTTGAATTTTTTCTTACTGTCAAACTTTCTTGAGCAATTCTTTTTTCACGCGCTTAACGCTTCATTTTATTTTTCTAATCTTGTGGTTAGCTTTGGATTCATTAATTTTCTCTTATTTCTTATCAAGTCAAGAATATTGCATAAATTTTCATTTTTATTATATGCATATTTATTATACGATCATTCTTGAAAATGAGCATCTTTTTCACTCATTATATTGTATAGTAAATCATTGTTTTCCTTTCTAATATAATCATTTGTAACATTCTCCAATAATTTTTTTCTTAGTTTAGTTTTTGAAATGAACTTCCATTTTTAATTTCTTAGTCTGACCAGGAGATAAAACGAAAGCACTTTAGGAAGTTTAGAAGCACTTTAGAAGGATTTTTTCTCTGCATTCGATGTTCTGTGAAATCAATGTTGTATAATATAACTTACTGCATTACATTGCCTAACGTAATACTAAAATCCTTCAGTCTTAGTCAATCAACTTAATGATATATTTTTTTTACCATTATTCTTGCTTGGAACAACCTTCATTATTATCTAAGCTCGAAAATGTTATAAGCACAGAAATTTTCAATTTCATCTACAATATTTTATATTAAAATAAAGTTACAATTTTATGGTACTGTCCTTTTGGAAGGATACAGTCAGTTTTTCATACTTTCCTTGCAATATTAATTAGATGAATTTTCAAATGAACTTGCATGTTGGAAAAGATTTTTGGCAATGAGGATGTAAAATACTGTATTCATCAACTGCATAAAGTTAAGGAATACATTATCTATCATTGCATGCATTAAAAGAAAGGGTTAGCCGTGAAAAACTCTTTGGTCTTTTATTATAATAGGCAATGTCGAAAAATCCGAAAAGATGAAATATTTCATGTTTCGCAATGTCGAAAAATCCGAAAAGATGAAATATTTCATGTTTCGTAATTCCTTTGTTCAAACTAATAATGTTGAATGTGCGGAATATATATTGTATGTGCGCAATGCGGAATGTATAATGTAAAATATAATCTAAAATTGTTTACCCATTGTATCAATGAGCTTTAGTAAAGAGCTGCTGCGTTCCTATACGCTAATAAAGGCACTATTTCTTTTAAGTCGCAGACGACGCGGAGAAAAAGAGTGCTATCAGCTATCAGAAAAGAGTGATGTTTACATCAAAGCCATTGTAAAGGATGTGCTTCAACGAGGCGGTTGGACGTCTAGATTAGGCGTCTATTTATCTCTTTTTCTTTGAGTTATGTTGTCGTCATTAAGATTATATGATTTATATCAGTTTTATTGATCTTGTAATTGATGTATGATTAAATGTATCATAATAAAGGTTTAATTACTCGAGAGGTGCTACTATTGAATGGTAAAGAGAAGCCTCAATTTTTATTATGGTTAAAGAAGATCAATGGTACATGTTATGAATATTACGAAATAATTACCGAATTTTGCGTAACAGAAACTTTTAATGTCTCACAGACAATTACAGCATTTATTCAAATTTTAATACAAAAGCCTTTTGTGTTTTCCTTCTTCCGATCTCTTAATAAAGCTTATACGCATTATTTAAGATGTTGAAATCTATGCCAATTGCTAGAATGTTGTAAAATTGAAGATTTGCATGGAAATATTTTTCATATTTCATTTTTAACTCTTCGCAAAATTAATTGTGATAAGATAACCAAGTACGGGCATTTCAAACAGTTTTCAGATAATGTTTATTCGGTAAATCAACGAGCAATCAGTCATTCAACTCTCACAGTTGATATCTTCGATAATAATCCTATTTTATTTTATTTTATAACATGGACGAAAAAAATAAATCTTCGTCAAACAAAACTTTTTCTCATCAAAATTCATCTATGCTACACCAAAAAAGAAAAAATTTCCAATAGGAAGTACTTAAGTTTCAATATTTGAATAACTTACGTAAGCTAGATCACTGTGATCACTGTGATATTCCAGACAATGCATAAATTTCAACATTTTAGCCTGATCTTATTAATTTTAGACAAGTAACATTCCAGGTAATGCGTATAAATTTCATCGTCCTAAGTAATTTAAAAAAGCTTAGACCATTGTAACATAGTTTTGACCATTGAAGGGAAATGAGATTACAAAAATTTTATATAACGAAATATTTGTACACTATGAAATACTTTATCAATAGCTTGATGTTATAAATTTTATTCGGATTTTTAGAACCGTAACAAAAATTGAGGGCTCTCTCTACCTTTCAATGGTAGTACGTCAAACTTGGGCAGTTAAACCAATAAATTTGATAATACATCAACGAACACATCTATTACTAGATCAATAATACAAATTCAATGATATCAATCAGACTTCTTAATGGCAACATAATTCAAAGGAAAAAAGGAAATTAAGTAATGCCCGATATGATTGTTCAACCGCCTCGCTGAGACACATCCTTTATAATGGCTTTGGTTCTCAGGACCCTCTTCCTTTAGGTGAAGTATAGGTGAAGGATCATAGTACAGCTGTACGACTACAGAAAAAACCGAAGAATCATGGCACAGTTGTGCGACTACAGAAAAAAACCGTCTTTGTTACTGTGCGACAATGGAGTGGGGTTTTTTTTCCAAAAATTCATTGATACAAACTCATTGATACAATGGTCGGACAATTTTAGGTTACATATTATATTGCACAACAAATTAGCATATACAACATATGTCAGGAATATTAATTCAGAAAAAAGAATTACTAATTCTCTGGTTCTCGCAATTTAGTGACAATAATCAATGTAATTCATATAGGAAATTTCGAAAAAAAAAGTGACAAAATACGATGAAATATTTTAGGATTATCGAAATATATAACGTGAAATAAATAACCAATTGCCAGCAACCTCATTTCACTTATATGCATAAAACAATCATTTCATAAATGTTACTTTCTTATATCTGAAAATTCATTTCCAAATTTAATGCCGGAAAATCAACAACGTTTGTTATATCAATAAATCCTAAAATTTTTTTCTTTCGCTAGTCATAGATGTTTCTTCATTTGATATTTGAGACATTGTTTTATCTAATAAAAGAGATATTGTCACATTTGGTGGTTCAATTACTATCGGTTTTTAGATACCATTTCACTCAATTTTTCAGATTAATAAAAGTTTCTAGAAATGCCAAGCTTATGTCGAGAAATCCAAAGAAATTATGTGATTTGTAATTGATTAAAAATTTATTAACCATAAGATCGAAATATAAAGATAATGATGAACGATGATTTAGATAGTATTACAAAACAAGAACTTAAATATCATAGCAGATGAAATAATATTGATAAAATATCTACCCTGCCAACAAAGTCCCTGTCTACTCAGTATGACTTAAAGTCTCGTTTCCACTTTTTTATGTAAAGTTACATGTTTATTCTCTGCAGAAATAAAAATTGAGTGTAAGTCATTTTATATAAGGATTTTTACTTTTTTTTTTTTTTTCAAAATAATCTGACTGATACGCTTTTAACAAAGAAATTCTTTCTAAGGTTGTTGGTTAAATAGCGTTTGTACCTTTCATCAACACTTTCAGATATGATACATATTAGAAAAAAAAAGTTTTATATATTTCGTATATTTCATTTTAATTGATATATTTCATTTTAATTGCTCAACCTTTTACGAACAGATGAGGATGGTTTTCCAGAGCATTGATTAATCACTTAGTTTTGTGTTGCTGATTTTCTTATTTAAGAATTTGTTTATTTCAAGGTATTTATCCACTATGTTACTGTAATCCATACCTTAATGCAGAAATTATTATAATTGACATTTCTAAAGATAAATGATATTTTTTCTTCTTTTTTATAGATGTTTTATCATTTTTCTATAAATGCATTAACAACTCAGATTTAAGAAGTTGCTTCTCATAGTCTAATTGATGATAAATTTAATTTTCGTCATATATTCATTGTTAAAAATATTGATTATCATCGCCCACATATTTTTTTACCGTCATTATATGCTACTTGCTTCCTTCCTATCAATAAATGTAACTAAATGAAGAAAAAATGATCTGTGTTTTTATCAGTCGGTTTCGCCCTTTTCTATACGACATGATATGTCATTGATTTATTTTATGTTTATCCAGATAATCATATTTCTTTATCTTATGAACTTCAGATGATTACTCTTTGCCTATATCATATTCTATTAAAGCATGTAGATAGTCTGTTACTAAATTTTTGGCGCATTGCTCGGTAAGATTCCAAAAAACGGTAGATTTACAATCAAGTTTTCACCAGTATATTTAGCCTCTCTCGGAAGAAGCTACTCGAAAAACTTTTAATAGTCTATCACCAGATGATGGAACAATTTCTTCCTGTTGCCAATATTAGCAACTTCCAATCCAGTAAATTTTCCCAAGTATAATTGTTGGTGAAACATCAATTCTCTCTAACCACATCAAAAAAAGAAAAATGTTTTTTTCGTTTTGCTCACAACAACTTAGATAAAATTTTTTTGTGTGAAAAAACTATTTTAATGGACTTAGTTTTCAAATTCAAATCTCAGTGTACTTAAATGTACGCGATTATACCGATGTAACTTTGCATATGTAGTATGTACCTGAAATATCTCTAGGCTTATCAAAAAAGAGTTTATATATGCAACTTCAAATTATCTCATTTGCATGAAAAAAGTAAGGCACTTCAAAGTTTTTAAAATTTTTTATAAAATTTAAACGTTTAATTCCTAAAAATTGAAATGTGGAAATTTTTGCAGCAGTTCAATTTGAACAAGTTGATCATGCACCGAAACTGCATTTCTTTTTCACTCATTTGTAATCGCAATAGTAAATTCGAACCAGATTTTTTACTCACAAATTTGATCATTTTTATAATCTTTGGATCTTTTATAATCTAAAAATTCATTAATAAATAATCTTCTGATTGAAATCTTAAAATAGTGTATAAATTTTTTAAGGAAAAATTGTCGTCTGCATGAAATCCTAAAATAATATATAAAGAAGAATGATATCATTATCAAATCTGAAAAAATTAATTAGTCGAAAATGAAGAAATTCAAGTTTTTACACATTTCAACACCATAATTGATATAACATACTTCATACTGCTGCTATGATATCAAATCGATAATTTTTGGCGAAATAACAAAATTTTACAGTTAAACTGTTAGCGAAAAAATTAAAAGACAAAGGATTCAAAAGTTTTTTTTTGAGATTGATTTGAATCAATGTGAACAGAAAGTTGTAGAAAAATTCTTAGATATTTAGTTTTCATTTTTAATTGTTTCTACGTTTTCTCAATGCTCTATTTCACATCGTATCATAAAGTTCTCATAAAGATTATTTTTCGTTGAAATCTGTCGTCCATCAAATTATATTATATCTTAGATAAGTTTACCAATCAACTGATGATACTTCAAGCACTAAGCTTATCTCTATTTTTTTAAGCCTCCATAAGATGAAATGAATGTCGCAAAAATTTTTTGATACTTGACACAGATGAATAATCATTTTATTCATCTATTTATTTTTTTAGTCTTACATCTTGGAAGTGGTACTTATTTTTTCTTTATCAGAACTGATAATCCACTTCATCAAATTTCTCCGGTAGTTTGCTTACTGCCAGCACTACTTTTTGCCATCTTACACAGAACAGATAAAATTCAACATAACATTGATACTGTTATCGAAGGCATGGATAATAAGAACATTCTTACTATGTGCTTGATTTTCCTGTTTTCTGGAGTGTTTTCTTCTGTTAGTCAATCAATTGATAGTGCAAACAACTGTTGCTAATCTGATTCTCAATTTTCTTCCATCGAGATTATTGTTACCTGGAGTATTCTTGGCTTCTGCTTTATTTCAACTGCAATAGGCACATCCATAGGAATTATTGCACTAATGATGCCAATCACTGTTGACTTAGCAAAGAATGGAGCTTTTGATCTTGAGATAGGAGCTGCAACTGTAGTTAGAGGTGATGTATTTGGTGACAACCTTTCAATGATATCTGATACCACTATTGCATCTGTTTCTTCGCAAGACGCTGCAATAAACGATAAACTGTTTATTGCCAGCATTATAACACTTATCTACCTGGTAGTTACTGTAGATAGTACAAGAATTGTTCTAAATTTAATATAGTAATAAAAGTTTATATATGATCGAACGATTTATTCATCTTATGCATTATAAGATTGAGAATTATTCGAGAATATTACTAATTGTTTGGAAAATAGGAATAATTTTCCAAAATAAATTTTGCTCCTAAAAAATAATTACAAAATAAATTTTGCTCCTAAAAATAATTACACTGTAGAAATTTCTTTTATTTGGAACGTTTGTCCAGTTCATATGTAAATTCTTTTATCTTTAATATCCGCTAATTGGATTAGTAAATATTCAAAAATTCATTTACGTTTGTTGTAAAAATGAAATAGTTTCATTACGTTGCTTCAATTTATACCTTAAATACTCTGCGTATTATTCTATTACTTTTTTTTTTATTATATTTCAACAACCGATTTTTATTATATTTCAACGATCGATATCGTCTGTACATCATGCGTCGTGATTATTGCGAATAAAGTTTATCATAATAAAATAGGTACCTAACTTAAAATAATAGGAAAAAATAAAATAGGAGAGCCTATTTCGTACCTAACTTAATATTTTGTTCATAATTTTCGCCTCTTCATAAGGCAAAAAAATTACTTTTACGACAGCAATAGATTATTCTTATACATTAGATTTTCTTATTAAATTATTCTTATATGTTATTTTAAATAGAGCATATTCTCAAATCTTTTTTAAGAGTTTTTTTTTTTCTTGAACTTTTCATTCGTTATGACGAGATTTGTACTAATCGTTTCCATCATTTTATTTTCGCTAAGATTGTTTTCATTTGTGCTGAGATTTTTTTTTTCTATTGATATAATCCTTCTTCTGGCTTAAGTTTTGCTTTAGTTTTGATAGTTATGACCCAAATAGATAATCCTAATTCTTCATATAGTGAGAGCTTATTTATTACATGTCAACCTTAGCACAATCTACAACATATTTATTCATAGCACAAAAGGATTCAATTTACATGTTAATTTTAATAGAACAGAATTGTATTTTTATATTACCATAGCATAATACAGTTTACAGTGTTAATTACAGTATAAAGATGAAATTTCGATTATCAAATTTTGGTCGAAAAATCAGAAATTTATTTATGCCAAGATACTCCTGTAATGCAAAGATTTTTTTATTTTGTCATATTTATATTTTATAAAATCTATCTTGCTTTTTTGTGACGCTGAATACTTCTTCTGAAGATAGAACAAAGAATGATGTAAGTTCGTAGTGTTGTGACAATAGATGTTAAAAAGAGTTATATGAAATTTATCGATAGGTTCTTAAAGAGAGATACTAAATTCTGGAATTCTGCATTTCTGATAATGAAAACGAGAAATTCAGCGATACATCGTATTGGTAAAATATTTGGCTAAAAAAAGACGATATACTAATTCTCAATTGTATCATTATAACGAGAAATGTAAAGATTAAAAATTATAATTATTCTGTAGAACAATGAATTTAACGAGTTAATTAATTAATTACAAATTTGCTTCTGCTATTAGCGGTAATTATGAGTTAGCTAAAAAAAAAAATAGCAATTTTTTCGTGTTAAAATTTTTGTTCACAGGAAATCCAAATGAATTTCCTTTAAATATTAAGCGAAAGATAGAGAAGGAGAGATAAAAATAATCGATTAATTGCAAAAAAAAAAAATCATCGAAATTTTTGTATAACCAATTCGTTTATCGTAATATTTAAGTTTAACGGTAAATTAGTTCGCCAGCTAACTACTGTAACTACTGTAACCACAAATTATTTTCATCTTGCATAATCATTTACTGAATTACAACAAAATTCGTGATACATTAATAATTTGATTTGAAAACTTCATAATTCGGTAAACGGGATACATTGTGATGATTTATAATCAAAATTATCAATTGATTTTATTTTTCCTTGTTTTGAAAATTTGACAATTCGTGCAAGAATGGAAAAAAAAAGATAGAATGAATAATATTCATCGAAATATAGATAAACGAATTGGTTATACAAAAATTTCGATGATTTTTTTTTGCAATTACTTTTATTTTTATCTCTTCTTCTCTTATCTTTTTCTCATTATCGAAAATTTATATACTTTTATAATTCATTTTTCCAGTATGATTTCATTAATTTTTGAAATTTCTAAAAGGATTCATTGCAATAAATTCATATGGTAAAACCATTGGAATTCCAATAGTTTTCTCATTTTTCTTCCAGATTACTTCTATAAATTTCAAATTTTTTCTAGTTTTATGCTAATACTTCAAATATAAGATTGACATATGCAATAAAAATTTTGAATTATGTCAGAATAAGCATTCTGCTGATTTGTAATCCTACTGATAAAAATACTTTATCAAAATAATCGAAATACTTTATAATGTAATTATATCGGAAATAATCACGATATCAAATATCTTACTATGATTAAAAAATTTTGTAATATAAAATTTTCATATTTCTCTAACAAAAATTTATCCCCTTAAATATTAAGCTTGTAATTGTGTGAAGAATATTGCTTTAATATATAATAATAACCAATCAGATTTCGACTTGTCATTATTCTTCAAGCATTTTAACCAATCAGATTTGGACATATCATCATTATGACTTCATTATAAAAGAACGTTTTGTTTTTTGTCATTACTTCTTCATTATTCATTACTTATTTATTTTGGTCGATTATTGGACGTACGATTCTTCGAATTCCCAATATCAACGACTTCTTTATTTGATAAAAGTCCTTAGCCATTCGTTTTATTTCTACTATATTTGTGTACCGTAGTTATGGCAAATAAAATCCGACATTGCACATCTCATTACATAACGAATCTCTATCCTCAATTTACATTTTTTTCAAAAAAAAAAGTAATTTTTTTATGGCATAATGAACTATAAATTATGATATTCATTTTATCGATAAAATGCTTATCTATTCTTTGTTTTTATCAACATTAGTCGTGATGATATCGTATGATAATTTCGTTCAAAGAAAGTGATATCGATCAGTCATTTAATGAAGGAATAGAAAATGAAAAAAAGGCAAAATACTGGTGCATCAAATGAAATAACAAAATTATAAAATAATAAATTCGAATAAACAAACTTTCAAATTTTTAGCAATTATTTTTAGTGTTTCAAAATAGAAATTTTTGCTACATTTAAGATAATAAAAGATAATAAAATATTCGAATTATTAATAGATTTTATCCAAATTTGAATAGAATAATATTTCAATCAACAAAGAATTTTGCTTTGTTTGTATATTCTAAAAATATTACATATGAGACAGCAAAAACAATAAGTTACATATTATTACATTGAAATTATTAACAAGCATTTTAATAAACAGAAGAGAATAGAAGGAAGAAATGATAAACTTAAAAATATTACTTTCGAATTTCAAATATTATATGCTTAAAAATAGCAATTTGCATATTTACAAAACAGGAAAAATGTCTTAGATAATTTAGCATTCTTGAATTTTAAGTGTTTTCTGAAATGTTCGATACATTTCGATTCATTTCATTTTTACATTTTATCACTGTCACATACACAATTCACTTTATCAACCAAATATGATCATTTTTTCAATTATTGATTTTACAGAGACAAAGGGAAAAATTGATAAATAGAATAATTAAATAGAATGATCGTAAAAAAAAAAAATTATATGAGAAAAAATTATATAAGAAAATATTAATTTGATAGGCTAAGGATTTATCATTTCTCGACTCAAATTTGAGGATTAAATTTGGAGTTATTCAAAATGATTTTTCTATTTTATTAAACTATCAGTTTATTTTTTCTTGAAATTTTCTACCTAAATTAAAGCCCTGCAAATTTAAATATTTTTTGATTTCTACAAGAAGGTTAAGAATTTTTCTTTCGATTTAGAACTAAAAAACAAAATTATTCAATGAAAAAAAAAGCATTGACAATTACAGTTGTTTATTTATATCTTATCATTATCACTTGCATAAGAATAAAAAACGGAGAAATCTAAATATAAAATCATTTCGCTAAATTTAGATCTAAGAATTCAAATTTTAAATTATGAGAATTTTCTAGTTATAAAATACAAAAAAATAATTAATGTAAATTAAACATAATTACTGATAAAATGATAATAATAAGATATAAATATGAAGTTGTAATTGTTAATACAAATGGTAGCTATATTTGAATAGTTTTATCGATTACTTTTTAAAAAGTTTTAGTTTTTAATTTTTTTTAAAAAATAGTTTGCAAAGTCAGTATTTGAATAACTCATATCTTCTGATGCTGGATTATAACTTGAATTTGAGTATATTCAATTTAAAACTGATGACGTCTATGGACAATCGTTATCAAAGATAACTGAGAAAGTAAACTTTCGTTATCAGCAAATAAAAAAGTTAAAATTTATAGCCAAATGTAGATGAAGAATAAAATAAAAGTTGAATAAATCAATGAAATAGATACATGATCTATGATTTACAAAAGTTGATAATATACATATATTTACATTAATCATTGTTAAATATATTTGGAGCAAAATAATTGTTTGCTTAACATTTTTTATCAGTTTAGTACTGATAACTTTTGGCCGTATATAGTCGTGCATTATTACCGGTTAATTGCAATTGCAGTGGATTTAAGATTGAATTATCTGAATATGACTGATGCAAAATTCGTAATTTCGATTTCATTCTCCGCTGTTCCAAAATCCTTGTATTATGCTCATTTTCTTCCGATTCACGATCAATAATTCCTGAATCGAGTGATTCCGTTACAGAATAATACCCTGAAAATTTGAAATGATTTGTTTTTTGCAATTCGAATTACGATTTCTGATTTTTTGGTAGTTATTTTAGTCCAATTTTAAAATTTTTTATAAATATATTTGAAAAAAATATGCAAAATTTTTATTGACATTTAGTAAAATTATGTTCTTTTAATAATTTTTCAAATTAATATATCATTTTTATATTAATTAAAGTTTACGTAAAAAGAAAGTTTTACGTTTTAATTCGTTTAAGAATGGCTGATCGCTAGTTTCGCACATACTTTGCGATGATATATTTTGTTTTTTTTTTTCAGATTTGATTAATGCTTGTGTGGTGTAAACTTGAGTAGGTTGCTTCAGATGTAATTCCAGAAAATTATCATTACTTCGTGAATCTTTAAAACGTTTTCGAGTGCATAAATGAGGATTCTTCATGATGGAAATGTTTAGAAGAATGAGAATTATCAATAACATCAGACAAATGATTATAATAAGCATTTGCTTGGTTGTTAGCGGTGTGGAATCAGTTGTCGATGATATTACTGAAATGATATATATGATAAAATATGCAAAATTGTTAAATAAAAAACAAAAATAAGTAATTAAGTTCTAAACAAATTTGCAAGCAAATTGATGAATTTTGATTCTTAATTTAATTTTAAGAAGGAAATTAATTTTTTTCCCAAATAATTCAAACTTTTAGAATTAGATTAATGAATTCGTTATATGTACAAACCAGAATCTCGAAATGTTAAAATAGCATCCATTATCGAGTGTTTTCTGTTATCATAATTATCATCATCAGTAATTTGAACAATTGCAGCAAGGATCTGACTAGCAGTTAAATGATTACGAATGCGATTCTTCAGGAAATCTTTTATCATCATAACGTTTGCCAGAAATTGTAATGATATCTAAAAATAAACGATTACTTTCATAAGTGAAAAATAAGATATTTGTAAATTATCATTGATTAATTCATTTATAAATTCAAAATTTTCAAATTATCATCATATTTATTTGTGAAAAACTTCTATCAAATACTCCAGTTCGTTATCAGCACTTAATTTGATTAATTTTCTGAGTAATCTGATTTGAAAAAAATCTATCAAATGCAAATAATTTTGAAAATATTAAATAATTTCAAATAAAATTTAAATAAAAACAAAATCCTTACAATATCAACTTGTACTATATTTGATGATATTAACTTGCAATCGAATCCAACATTTGTGATATTTGCGGTATTAACATCTAATAACAGATGAAAGCAAACATCACCTGATGTTGTTCCCTGTAAAAATATTAGAATTTAAAAACCAAAGAAAAAAATTATTTTAAAATTATCAAATTAATGTAAATATATTTTCTATTTTCAATTAAATTCCTTATCAAATTTAAATTTCAATTATAAAAAAACATGAAATAAAAATCAAAAATTTCTACATCTTTTCATTAATTGAAAAGAATCATTTCATAACAAAAAAAAAAAAAAAAGAATAAAAATAAAAATAAAATTGAATTCTTTTTTTTTTCAATCAATAATTGAAATCAATTGATTATACTTTTATAAGTTTTAAAAATTTAAATAATAATTTCAAACTACCGGCTGTAAATTATTGATATTAAATTCAAAATACATTCTTGCGCATTTTTCCGTATTCTGATTATCAGCGTTTAAACGTTCACGACAAATACGTCGCGTTGTTTCGCTATTTAGCTGTAGCCATGAAAGACAACGACCACGTAGATTGTTGCATTTTCCTTTAAGGCATTCATCTTCCGTGATAATAACACAATGCTACAAAGTTTGAAAAATTTATTTGAACGTATTTTGAACGTGTAGTTTTACGCAATATTCAGAAACTATCGTTGATATTCTAATGCAAAATGTACAATTCGTACTACAGCATAAGTAAATGTACAATTCGTACTGCAGCGTAAACAAATGTGCGATTCGTACTGCAGCGTAAGTATTAATTTTAATTAATAATAAAATATAATCATTCGGGTGCAAAATGTACGATTCGTGCTGCAACGTAAATAAAGTATTAATTCTGATTACTAATAGGATATAATAATTCAGATGCAAAATGTACAATTCGTACTGCAGCATAAGTAAATCTACGATTTGTGCTGCAGCGTAAGTAAGTGTACGCATCGTACTTCAGCGTAAGCATTAATTTTGATCAATAATATAATTTTTTTCAAAGCAATAATCAATAGAGTAAAAAATATATCACATATGAAAATATACCTGATCTTTCGGGCATATAAAAGAATTCTCGAAATTAGAATTATTATGAGAGCAATCACGTGGTTCGCATCTCTTCTCTGAACATCTTATATTACCCTAAAATATGCATTTTTTTTATCGCTTTATATTCATTTTTTGAAATTATCAAAATACCTGAGATTCTAAATAACCACATCGAAATAATCACAAAGAAACAAACTAATCAACTCGAAATAATCACAAAGAAACAAACTAATCATATCGAAATAATCACAAAGAAACAAACTAATCACATCAAAATAATCATAAAGAAACAAACTAATCATATCGAAATAATCACAAAAAAGTGAAATAATCGCATGATAAATTTTTAACCTTTTGACATATACACTGTCGGCAATCAACCGTTGTCCAGCTAAATCCGGCTGGCATATATTCCAAATTTGATAATTTACAACTTCCTGATTCAGGTGAATGATGAAAATTAGCTGAAATTGATATATATTTCTGATTAGAAAAAATAAAATTAAACAAAATAATGTATTTAAATTTTACGAGTTCAAAGATTAAATGTATAGATATATTGATTCGTATGTTTATTAAATTTCTACCAATACTATTTATACTGAATTTATAAATAAAGTTTCATTTCATTAGTAATCATTTACATAAAGAGCTATATTTGGTTGCGATACTAATCTTATTTTAAATCAATAAAATTTAAATTTAATTATCAAGTAAACAATTAAATGCAAAATTTCAGTATAAATTTGAAACCTTGGAATTTCTACATTTAATCAATATGAATATATTTATAAACTAATATTTGATTACGATACCAATTTTATTTTAAATCAATAAAATCTGAATTTAATTATTAATTAAATAATTAAATGCAAAATTTCAGTATAAATTTGGAACCTTGGAATTGAAAGGATTCCAATTTCAAAACTTATAGATAATTGAAAACACATATATTTAATCAATATGAATATTTTTTATATAAGAATAAGTAAATAACCAATAAGATTTTGCATATGGAGTATTTAAATTTGATTAGTGCATACCGTATCTTTGATCATTTTGATCCACAGGATATTGATCCACAGAATACTGACAATGATCACCATGATGAGTTATATCACAATAACATAGATATTTATTTTTAGAACTCCACGAAGTTATACAACGGCCGTATTTACCGCAATTTACGTTAGCACATGGATCTATCTGTAAAAAAAAAAAAAAATCGCATATTTTAAATATTTTTAATTTTTTTTTTCATTATGAAATTTTTAAAAATATTATAAAAATATTTTTTCGAATTTTGCTTCTAATTATTATTATCATTTGCCTTTCTTTTTTTTATTTCCAAAATTATTTCATAATATATGTTTATGCAAAAAATTCATACTATCATATCACTAAAATTTTATTTATTAATTTGAAAAACGAAAAATTGAAATCATTTCAATTATCTATAAGCATTAATTATCATTTAAAATATCCGAAAGTTTTCACCTTAATTTCACAATTTTGTCCAGTAAAACCATTGGTACAATTACAATAGTAATAATTTTGCAATCCACCACTTGAGCATTTTCCGCCATTTAAACATGGCGAATTATGAAAACAATAATCGAGATCTCTGAAATTTTAAAATACAATAAATAGAGGTAATAAATAAGGTAAAAAAAAAAGGAATTAATAATATAATAAAAGAAATTTGATATTATCAATTTATTCATTTATAAATACAAAAAATAAAATAAATTTTAATTCTTTTTTTTTCCTCAAAAATATTTCTTTTTAATTCTGTTAAGCTTTTTCTTTTTTTTTTTTGTTCAAACAAATAAATAAATTTATAAAAAAAAAATAAAATTTAATTTTTTTTTCAAAAAAATTATACTTATCAAATTTAAAAATTTAATAACAAAAAAAAAGTAAGAAATAAAATTTACTTATCACAATATGTTCCACCCCAATTTTTTTCACAAATACATTCATTAGGTTTATTGCAATAACCATGTTTACAACCAATTTGCGGTTTACAACGATCACAATTATTACCTTGCCATCCATTACGACATCTTTAATTAATTAAATTTAATTTTTTTTTTTTAAAAATAAAATTATCCAAATAATTTTCTTCCAGTTGTTAGCTGTTAATTTAAGTAATTTGATAATATCATTTTTTTCATTGCATTAATTATCATCTGATCAATTATTAAATATAATTTGAGAAAACTTGAAAAGTCTATTGATAATTTAAAAGGTAATTCGATAATATCATTTTTTTCATTGCATTAATTATCATCTGATCAATTATTAAATATAATATGAGAAAACTTGAAAAGTGTATTGATAATTTAAAAGGATTAGTACTTAATTAATTATTCACGGAAAAGAAAATATTATTTTCATGTATTTACACTAAAAATTTCGTTTCTTTTTTTAATAATTCCAATATTAAGTTAGCAATTTTTTTTTACTACGATAAATTAATAATTTATATATAAATAATTTATCTCATCGAATAAATGATTAAATTAATTAGTGTTGTAATTTGCTGAAATTTTATTCGCTCATATTTCTCGATAATATTATATGTATTTTTATGTGATGAAATTTTTGAGAAATAATACCTATGAAATTACAAATAAATTAATAATTTACAGGTAAAGTAAAACACTATTCGATGATGAGATTTTTGAGAAATAATACCTATGAAATTACAAATAAATTAATAATTTACAGGTAAAGTAAAACACTATTCGATGATGAGATTTTTGAGAAATAATACCTATGAAATTACAAATAAATTAATAATTTACAGGTAAAGTAAAACACTATTCGATGATGAGATTTTGAGAAATAATACCTATGAAATTACAAATAAATTAATAATTTACAGGTAAAGTAAAACACTATTCGATGATGAGATTTTTGAGAAATAATACCTATGAAATTACAAATAAATTAATAATTTACAGGTAAAGTAAAACACTATTCGATGATGAGATTCTGAGAAATAATATTTATAGAATTGTATATAAATTAAGTTAATAATTTTTTGTATTCAAAATTTTTCATCTTTCAAATTCTAAAAATATGACATCAAAAAAAAAGAAAAGAAAAAAATTTACATACTTGCATATTCCTGGTGAAATACACTGTCCATTTATACAACCGTTGGCGCAAATTGGATCATCGCAATTTTGTCCACTCCAGCCATCTTCGCATAAACGTTGTCCATCCGATGAACATTTGAAATGAAAACTGAAACATATTAATAATTAATAAAATATTCAAGAAAAGATTTCTTTAGCTGAAAAAAAAAGAAAACTTTAAATTAAATATATTTACAAAAGATCGAGAAGTATGTGTAATATTGTCGAGAAATATGAATGTATGAAATTACAGCACTAATTAATTTAATCATTTTATCTTTATCAAAACAACAATCAATCAATTTGTGTTGCAATTTTTGGTGAATTTGAAATGATAAAAAATAATTAAAAACCTTCCGATGTTTGGATTACAAAAGATTGCACATTCCTGTCCATAATAATTCATTCCACATTTCACCTTGATAATATATTCCATTTTGGTATCACCTTTCTCCTACAAAATTTTAACAAATATTTTAATTTTTAATCAAATTCTCAGAAATTCAATTTGTTTTTTTTTTTTTTTTACTCTAAAAATATACAACAATCCTTTACCGTAATCTTATATTTCGTTTTAATTTGAAAAATATTTTATTATCTCAGAACTTCAAGATAAATTCCAATATATTAACAGCAACATCTAAATTTCAAAATATTTCAATTTTATAAAAATCTTTTAAGCCTTCAAAAATGATGCGAATGAAAAGGATGATATCTTATCATTGATATATTACCTCATTAATTCGTAATGCATCATTGGATGGTGATAATTGAAGAAAATTATCTGATCGAAATATAACAGCTCTATTAGGTTCATGCCGCACTTCAACCAGCAATGAAACATTCTGGAAAAATGAAAAATATCGTTCAAAAATTGCAAAATTTTGATTGAATATGATTAATAATATTCAATAAATTGATAAATGATATTGCTTGTATTATCACTTATTTTATTCTCAAGTATTATCACTTCTAACATGACTAGAATGAGTAAGAATTATTTTTTTCTGAAAATAATATGAAAAATAATCATAAACAGTTACAAGCATTAAGCTAATTTATTTAATTTACTAAATTAAATTAAATTAAAAAAAAATTTTCAATGAATTTCGATATACGAAAAATGATAAGAATGATATAAAAACTGTCTTAATTTATGTGAACATTCTTTTTGATCATCTTGTCGATCTTCTAAATTTCAGTGATAATAATATCAATCAATTAAATTTCGAATTTTAATTTTACACTTGCATTGATAAGGAGGTAATACAAATTTACTTGCAAAATTTTAAACTATAATTTTGAATTTTAAGTGGAAGACTAATTTATTTCATTAAATAAGATAAACAAATATGTGAAATCGTTAACTGATAAAAATGAAAGATAGTGGGAAGTGAAACAGTAGAAAATGAATAAAGGTAAACAAATGATAATAAAAAAGTAAACAAAGATGAAAATAAGTAAACAAGCAAATAACATGAAATTTCCATTTCGCTTTTTTTTCTTATGATTAAATATATCTGATATACTGATAATGATATTGTTTATCGTATTCGTCGTTTTTTCTAGCATCAACATTTCTAATTAATTTTTAACTTATAAATTTCTGTATTTTCTACCAATCATACAAACTAGTGCTTGCAAAACGATTAGTTTTATTCTTTATCAGTGCTTAAAGGAAGACAATAATCAACTTAATTTTATCACTTAAATACTTTTTATATGATCACTTAATTCTTCTTATCACTTAAACATTTTCTGTCATTAATTTTTATCACTTGTATCAATTGTTTTATCATTTAAATATGTTTTCATTATTTTCAATAGGGCATTTATCAGAAAGCTAGTAAAAATGAATCTTTTTTGTGTGATAATAATCTAATTAATTTTTGATTAATTTGTTTGCTAATAATAATTGTTTTGATTAATGAATTTCAATTAAAAATTTGGTATCAATTTACTTAAATATAAATTTATCGGGCTTTTTCCTAAGTAATAATTATATGCACAAATATTTATTTTAATTTAAATAAGAAGCGCTAAAAAGAATTTCAAAAAAAGAAAAAATCAAAAGTTTAAATAATAATTTAAAAAAAAAATGAAATAATAGCATTGATGCTTTTTTTAAAGTTTTATCCAAATTTTTGATTTTCTTTTTTGAATTTTTTACATTTTGAATGAATATTTCAAGCGAATTATTGATTAATCTTTTAATTGAAGAAATTTTTCAATAATTTATTAAAAATTCGAAGATTTTTTTTCGGAAAAAAAACCAAAAAAAAAAAAGTAAAAAACTAAAAAATTGAGTGATTGCAAGGAAAAAAAATTTAGTATATATTAAAATTTAGAAAAAATTAATTTAAAACGATTGCATTCATTTTTTTTCCAATCATATCTTATCATTTTTTTAAAATTTTTTCAATTTATTCTAATCATTAGCTAAATTTTTATTCTTTTATTATCAATACCTGATATTTAATATACAGGTGAAGCTAGTAATAAATAATGATGCAAATTGCAATGATTGTGACGTATATGACGTAATAGTTATTTTACATAAGAGAAAAAGTAAATTTATCGGTAATTATATTTGTCTCAAATAATTTGGAATTATTTACGCAGATGTTTTAGTAAATTGTTGATTGTTTATTTACACTTCATTTATCGAATTGATAAAATTACATGATAAAATTACAAACGTTTCATCATTTGATTCAGAATCATCATATCATTATCACGTATTGTATTCGAGTAGAATCTCTAGCAGATAAATTATTTATTCATGAATCCTCCTAGTTATGATTATGAAATAATTCAATTGTTTTTTGATATCAGATTCATATGGAGGATTCAATTCATTTTTTGATATCAGATTCATGAAAAATTTAATGCAACAATTAAAATAAAAAGTAAGTCAGGAAAATGGAGAAGAAATTAAATTTGTGATGATGAATTGATATTTTAAAATTATAACCATTCGAATATATGATAAATTAATTAGTCTCAATGAACGATTATTATGAGTGAATGAACGACGATAATTATGCAAAGATAATTTTTATCAAAATGATACTATCAATTATGAATTTACTATTCATTATTAATAATTCAAATAACTCCATTTCTATCCAATTTTTTTTTTCCTCAAAAATTAGAAGAAAAAAAAAAGATGATTAATGTGAGAAATTAAATTTTTTGAAAAATTCATTTTACCAATGATAATTCGTTGCATTCTTTCGTAAAAAATTGGCGCAAAAGAAAAAAATGAAATGAAATGAAATGAAATAAAAATGATAAATGATAAATGACAAGCAATTTTCCACAAACTTAATGTGAAAATAATTATTAGAATTTGAATGAAAAAAAAAAAAAAAGAATAAATCTTTCATTCACTCATACTTATGCGTATTTCATTCAATGAATGATATTTGATATTGACGGAAGGAAAAAAAAAATTTTTCAAAATTTATTAATTCTTTTTTTTTTTTTCACATTCGAATTATAACAAAGCAATTGTTGTGGAGGAAGAAAGAAAATTTAAACTTTTTTTTTTTTAATATGATTTTTATCATTTGTCATTTTATCATTTAAATATGATTTTTATCATTTTTAATATGATTTTTATCATTTCTCATTTTATCATTTAAAATTTTACTTTTAATATAATTTTTATCCATGAAAACTGATAAGGAATGTTTTTTTTTTTTTTGGAAATTTTTCTTTGAATTAATTTTCATTTTTCAAGTTTTATTTCTGAAATAATTTTTTATTTCAGAAGTTTAATTCTAATGTAAAAAGTTATATTTTTGAAAATAATTAAGAAAATTATTTCGATAATTTTGTTTTTTTCGAAGTGTTCATTTCCAACATATTATTTTTTAAAATTTTTAAAAAATGAAAAGTTCAAATTTCTTTTTTTTTTGATATGAAAAATTGCTTGAATATATTTCCGATATAAATAATATTATAGTATGATTGTAATAGTAATTTATCAATGATATGTAAAAATGAATTTATCAATGATATGTAAAAATGAATTTATCAATGATATGTAAAAATGAATTTATCAATGATATGTAAAAATGAATTTATCAATGATATGTAAAAATGAATTTATCAATGATATGTAAAAATGAATTTATCAATGATATGTAAAAATGAATTTATCAATGATATGTAAAAATGAATTTATCAATGATACGGTAAAAATTAAAATATTTCATTCTCTTAAATAATTTCATCATTCAAAGTAATTTTTTTTTTTTTATCAGTCCAAGAGAAATTAATGCCATCTGATAAACTTATTTCAATATTTCCTAGCAAAAAAAGAAAAATCTTTCAAATGAATGATATGTGATATTATTGGTGACAGCAGCTGTTTGAATATATTTGACATTTACTGATTTTAAATTTTTTTCCTTTTTCATTATAATGCATTTTTACACCTATCAATGCACCTGCCTTTTTTAATTTTTCTTTCTTTCTTTCCTCTCTTTTTCTCTCTCTTTCTTCATTTCGCAATATCATAACGGAAATGTTGAAATTATTGAAGGAAATTGAATTGAATTGAATTGAATTGTCATTGAATATGAAATCAAAAAAAAAATGAAAAAAATCAATTTAACTTTCGTTTCATTTTCAAAAAAAATAAAGAAGTGATAAGAAATGTTAAGGAAATTGAAATTTTTTTCAAATTATTTTTTTAGCATAAACAAATATATTTATGTATTTTGATAAATATTAATTGAACTTATTATAAAGAAATGAAATTCAAACATTAGTATCATATATAATAATTATATTTATATAATTATGACATTCCTAACAATATATCATTTTATTTTATCAGCTTTATGTTATGATATGTTATTCTAAAATGATATTTGATAATATCAATTAATTTATTCATACATATATATCGGAAATTTTAGTATTTTATGTAAATATTTCAGAATTCATCAATATTTACTTATTCAACTATAATATATCATAATAATCAAATTCATATAGAGAAATCGAATTTTAAAAATTTCCAAGAAATTGAATTTAAACATTAATCACATATATATTAATTATGTTTCATATAACAACAGCCATGTAATAATATCAGCCTTATATTACTGTATGTCATCGTAAAATGACAATTGATAAGAACAAGCAATTAACTTTTTATATAAATCAGAATTGATAATATCAATTAACTTATTTATAAATATATCGAAAAATTTACTATTTTATTTATATTTTAAGAATTTATCAGTATTTTTTTCATTCAATAATAATATAACAATAAAAATTACAAACATAAATACTAATCAACGTAATAAATAATTATAAATAAAAGCAATCAATTATTTATAAATAAATTAAAATTTATTAAATTTGTTTTTTTTCTCTCTCTCTTTTTGCATTTAAAAAAAAATAAGGGAAAAAGATGAAAATTTATTTTATAAAAATTTACAACCATAAAAATAACCTTTATTTTAGTTTTTTTATTTTGCTTTTTTTTTTTGTTCGAAATGCAGCTGTTGCAAATTTGCATGCCAATAAAGAGTGCAAGTCGTGCATTACTTATTTTAAAAGAACTATTTGAAATAACAAAAAAAAAAAAATTCAATTCTTTGTTTTTTTGTTTTCAAAAGAAATAAAAATAATCTATTAAATAGGATTCATCGTACACGTGTTCCACATTAAATATGCTATTAAAGGGAATATTTTTAGTTTTATTTTCATACAAATAATAAAATATGTAAAATTTGCTTTCCTTTTTTTTTTGTCTTTTTTTTTGTCTTTTTTTTTTGTCTTTTTTTTCTTCTATTTTAAATGAAGTGGAAATAAATGATATTTTTGTCACTATCAAACATCTGCACTACATATTTTTTAACAACAAAAATACTTACTTAATTAGCATCATTAAAAATCAACGATTACTATTTTCCTTTTTTTTTTTTTTTTTTTTTTTTTTTGTTTTCTATTTCTCGACATATCATTCATTCAATTGTTTGTTATGTATTTCTCGATATATCATTCATTCAATTGATGTAAATAAAATGCTTTTACTAATTTGTCTTTGTTCTCGAATGATGGAATTTTTTGAAAAAAAAAAATAAAATAACAAAAAAAAATTTTTAGAAAATTTTGTAAAAATTAAGCTAATCTAACAAGACTTTGAAAAATGAAAAATTTTATAAATTAGGAAAAAGATAAATGTTAAAATTGATAATGTTATTTTTCATTTTTTTAATTCGCTAAACTATTTCATTTCCCTATTATTGATAATTAAATTCTTGTTTTTTATTATCAATATCAAGATTCCGTTGTTATTCATTAGCATCGAGATCATTAAGTATTATATTAGCATCGAGATTATTAGGGCAGACTTTTGATAAGATAGTTTCAAAGTAAAATCTTAAGAGTTCTAATTTTTTTTATGATTTGATAGTCAAATTTTTATTTCTTATTATCAATATCAAGATTGTGTTATTATTTATTAGCATCGAGATTATTAAGACAGACTTTTGGTAAGATAGTTTCAAAGTAAAATCTCAAACTTCTAAATTATTTTTTACAATTTTAGTTTTTATTTCACTATTCGATTTCTAACTTTTTTTGCGAAATTTTTTTTGCACAAAATTTTTCCAACTTATATAAATAATACTGATATCATTTCCCCATGATAACATGATAATAAATATGCTAAAATATTGAACAAATTCTATTCTATATAAAATTATTTGATTTCTATTATATATGTTAAATGGAATTTTTTACTTTTTTTTAATTTATTAATTCTACTACGATATAAATTATCAATTTGATTTTTATTTCCAATAGTATTTTAATTTAAATAATCAATTTGAATAATATTTTCTAACAGCATTTAAATTTACCAAATTCATATTTTTTTTTAGTATTTTTCAGATAAAGTTGCAAATAATTATGAAGAAGAAATGAAATACCGTATACATCGTGCATTTCCTTTACCGTTTCATTTCTTTGTCATTTTGATACGGTCATTTTTTTGGTGCAATTTTATTCTCGAAAAATGAGATGATATTGAATTTTGTTTAGAAAAAAAAGACCATGCATTTTGATAGGCAAAAAAAAAAAAAAAATATTTAAATTTAAATGGATAAAATTTGATATATACAAATAATCGTATAAATAATCTATCCATATCATGCGGACGGATAGATTAATATCAAATAATTTTCTATTTGCGCATGCGCAATTATCTCCTCACCTTATTTTCAAAATCATTAAAAGATGTGTTTGCGGAAATACATTTGAATATTTTGGATGAATGATTGTTTTTCCAATTAATGTATACAAAAGTAAATTATAGTTAATTATCTTCTAAATTAGACCAATTAAGATGATGATGATAATGATGATTATGTCATATTCAAAAATGCCATCACTAAAAAAAAAAGGCTGAAAAACTATTAGGAAATGATTTGAAACCTGGATATGACCTTTCTTGGCCATTAACTAACCCGACAATATGGCACCTTTATTTTGCTTTTTTTGTTTTTTGATACCAATTAAATAAAACCGTTAAAATAAAAAAAAAAAAAAAAAAACATCGCATTTGCTTGTTTGTATACTTTTAAAATTCTTGAAAATAAGTTTTGAATTAATAAATTTCAATTTTGATTAATTAAGTCTTACTATTCGTATTTGTATTAAAAGAATAATTTTCCAAATTATATCATTTCGCTGTATTTTGATATCATTTTGTTCGTTTTATAATAAAAATAAAGGATAAAAATGTAAATGCATAAAATAGCAATTTCTTTTTTTTTTCAAAGTTTGAAAGAAGTTTCAAGGCAAATTGAATTTTAATTATAATTTTGAATTAAATATTATGCTAATAAAAGTTTCAAATAAATAAAGAATAAAATACCGTAATTTTATGATTAATTTTTCCTTCTTTTCGTCGCTTCATTCTCTGAGCAAATAAATTAAATAAGTTTGAATTAACAAAAAAAAAAAATGAACAAAATTATTTTTATTTTCGTTCCAAAATTTTTAATAAGTTTGGACTAACAAATTTTATATTTTAAAATTTAATAACTAAAGGGATGAATTTTTTTAGATCAAATTATTATATTAAAAAGTTTCGGAAAAAAAAAGGAAAAAAATTGATTGAATTTTCTATTTATCATTTTATTTGTTTAAGTGATAAGATAAAAATAATTTAGACTTTTAAAAAAAGAAAAATAGAAAATGATATCTTTTATTTTCATTTCTTTAAAGTATGAAATTAGGTTTAAACTAACACATAAATTTTCATTTAAAAAATTAGAATTTAGTATTGGCGAAGTAACAAAAATTATCATATTATTGATAAGAATTCAAAAAAAAAAGCCAAAATTTATCTATTTATCACTGAATTTATTTAAATAAATCAAAAATTACATAAATGATATTTTGCTTTCCTTTTTTTTTTGCAAAATTTATGACAATTTTAAATTGATAAAAAACTTTTTTTATCACAAAATTTTTTCATTGAAATAAGTTAATTCCCTTTTTTTTTAAAATTAAAAAAATTATTTAAATAAAATAAAAATTTTAAAAATAAAAAACAAAAACAAAAAAAAAACCTGAAAAAAAAAAAGAAATTCAACAATTTTATTAGCTCAATTTTTTTTTTTGCTATTTTCTTGTCTACGATTAAATGTACCCCATTTATAGTTTAATGAGTTATATAGTTTCTACTTTAATCGGGAAAAAAATAAAATAAAAAAAAAAAAATGAAAGAAAGATAGAGAGAGAGAGAGAGAGAGAGAGAGAGAGAAAGGTGATTACAGGTGCTGGAAATATTCAAATATATTGCAATTTTCGGCACCACTAAGTCGGTTAAAGGACATCTACATCTACATAATATATATATATATATATACATTTGTATCTTTATCTTCCAATCCTTTTAACTCATTTATCATTCAAATATTTTTTCAAAAAAAAAAAAAAAAAGAAAAATTCCTTTCTTACCTTTATTTTGGATAAGTTTCTTTTTTTTTTTGTTTTTTGAAAATTTTGAAATTACGAAATATTTCTTTTTTTTTTTTGTTTATTCAAAGAGAAAGAAAATGAAATTTATTTTAATTTATTTTAATTTAAAAAACTTTAATTATTTTGAAAAAAAGAAGGAAATAAATGAAAAAAATAAACAAAAATGAGAAATTCGAAAAAAAAGATTTAAATGGAAATTGAAATTTCTTTTTTTTAAATTTAAATTGCATTTTTCCAATTCATATTATTCATATTATATATATATATATATGCATATATCTGATACTAATATATATATTATATATATTCGTTTATTTCATTTTAATTCCTATTCTTGAAGCTTTGGAAAAAAATTTTAAATTAAAATTAGTCATTTAAATGTAATATATTAATTTGTTTTCAGATATTTTAAAATAGTAAAATTGATTAATTAATATATGTATAAAATATAAATTTAGCTTAAAAGTTTGAAAAAAGTAAGTGTTAATTAATAATTAATTAATTTTTAAAACATTCGAAGTATTAAATCAATAATTAATATTCAATATATATATATATATTTATTTATTTATTTATATACAAATTCGTCCAAAGATTTGAGGTTCAAAATTTGAAAAGAAATGCAAAATTCAAATTGAAAAAAAAATTATATTATTCAAAATTTTTACTTCATAAGAACAAAATTTTTTTTTTTTGGTATCAAAAAATTTCAATTTTATTTCAACTTTTTTTTTATTTTGAAATTTTTATTTAAATTATTGTTACCATTTTTTTGTATTCGCTCTTTTCTAACAAAAAATTTTATTATAAGTAAAATATATTGTTAAAAAATCGTTTTTTCGTTTTTTTTATTTTTAAGTTTTCGATTTATTTTTTAATTCAAATTCTTTTTTAACTAAAAAAAAGTTCCCCATTTTATTGAAGAAATTTATTTTAATAAAAGCATTTTATTAATAAGTTATTTTCGTTCTATTTTTAAAATTTCTTCAAATTAATTTCAATTCTTATCAGGCTGATGATAAGATTAATTTAGCTTGAACTAATTTATTATCAAAATTTTTGTAATTTTAAACAAAAAAAATCAAAATTCGTATCAAGTATTGAGAAAACTTTTTTGCTTAGAAATCCCTCTAAATTTTTTGATTGAGCAGAACAAAAAAAAAGTAAAAAATAAAAGTTGGGAAAAGAGAGGGCAAAAAAACGATGAGAAAGGGAGAAATAAAGAGAGAGAGAGAGAAAGAAAAAAAGAAATTGGAAATGAAGAAATGTATGTGAAGGATTCCTTTTTGATTGTTGATTTGATTCAATATGAAAAAAAAAAAAAAAAATTAACAAATATTCAAGAATTGTTTGATTATAGATATCTCTTCCTGATGATTAGACAAAAATTGAAGATATAAAAAAAAAAGCAAAAAAAAAAAAATTAGAAAATACAAGAACGATGAAAAGTTAAGGCAATTTGATTCCTCTTCTTCTTCTTCTTTTTTTTTTTTTTATCATACAATCAAAAGTGCCATATTATCCGGAAATGATAAAAAAAAAATCAAGCGATGATAAAAAAGAAAAAACGAAAAAAGCATTGATCATATTGATCATTAAAATATCCGCAAAAATTATTATCACAAAATAACTTTTTTTTTTTGAAAAAAAAAAACTTTTAGACAAGTAAAAAGACAAAAAAAGACAAGACAAAAAAAGAAGTAAGAAAATAGCTCGTTTATAGTTGGGAAAAGATGAAAAAAAGAAAAAAAAAGAAAACGAATCATTAAACATTAAAAAAAACGAAAGACAAGAATTTTATCTGATCATTGTTATCATACCCTCATAAACTTTTTTTTTTGAACTATGTAGACAAGCATGATAACGATATATAACATAATGAGATGAATTGAATATTTTCTCATATTGTGTAATCATTATAATGAGTAAAATTGTATGTATGTATAATCATTATAATGATAAGAATTGAATTGTATATGTATCACTATAATGAGAATATGCATAATCATTATAATGAGAAAGATTTGATTGTATATGTATCACTATAATGAGAATATGCATAATCATTATAATAAGATTTGATTGTATATGTATCACTATAATGAGAATATGCATAATCATTATAGTGAGAAAGATTGGATATGTATTAGTGTAAATAAAAAAAAGTTGAATATATAATTAATGAGAAAATAATGAGAAAAACAATAATGAGAAAACACTGTATCATTATAAGAAGAAAAGTTTTATATGTATATATATCACTATAACGAGAAAGATTATATCATGAGAAAAAATAAAGATTGTGTCTGTATCACAAAGCATAAAATATCATCTATATAATCATTATATCGAGGAATACTATGCTGTGCCAATATCATGAGTGTAAAATTATACGTATGTCGTTATAATGAGAAATATTGTATCACTATAACAAGAAATATCGCATGATAATTGTTATAATGAGAAAGATTAAATCCTTATCACTATAATGAGAAAGATTGTATCACTAAAATAGCAAAGATTAAATCGTTATAGCGAAAAGTATGAATCACTATAACAGATAATATTTTTTATTGTGTCACTATAACAATGATTATTGTACCACTAAAATAACAAATATTTTTGTGTATTATCATGATGAAGAATATTCTTATGTATATAATTATAACGATGTAATTAATTATGATTAATATAGTTTAATAATAAGGATTAAAATTAAATTATCATGGTAGTAATAGCATTGACTATGAATATTAATCGAAATGGATAATTATAATAATTTTAAATTAATTAATTATTGAAATTTCATTTCCATGATGGATAATAAAAAAAAATAAACAATATCTCAGGAATCAGAAGAAATAATAATAAATAATAGTTATCATTATCATTATCATCATCATCAACAGAGATTAAGACAAACTGTCAAACATATGTTGCCAATTGTGACAAACATATGTAATTTTGATTAATTGAAATTATTATTTGAGATAAAATTTATGCCACCTGCATGAATTTTTAATCAAATGATAATATAAAGATAATTTAAAAAATAATTCCTTTGATGCTATGAAAATGAAATATCATCATTATCAAACAAATGATATGATAAAATTTTACTTTAAATTACTTCAAAAAAAAAATTGAAACGAAAAGGAAAGTTTTAAAATTAAAAAAGAAAAAATTATTCATAAAGCACAAATGTATGAGAAAAAAAAAACGTTGTCGGTTTCATTTTTAAGGATTAATTAATTAAAATATTAAAATGTTCCATAGATAAATTTAATAAATTTAACTATGATTATTATGATTATAATCATTAGTATAACTATGATTATTATGATTATATAAATTTAACTATGATTATTATGATTATAATCATCATTACGATGAAAAATTTTAACTTACGATTATTTTTTTTATGATTCTTACTATCCGGATGAATTTGTATTTTAATCAATTTTAATATCATGATAATATTTATAATTATTAAAATAATTGCAATATTAATTACTTCAGTTATTAAATTGATTATTTGAATATCAAAAAAGAAATATCGATTATTTAAAAAAAAAAACATTGATAATAAAAAAAATATTGAATTTCAAAGGATAACAACTATTAGAATACTGATAATAATAAAATATTGGATTATTTTAAGCGGAAAAAAATATGATAATATTTATAATTATTTTAATATCATGATAATATTTATAATTATTTTAATATCATGATAATATTTATAATTATTTTAATATCAAAAAAAAAAAGTTTTCATTTTCCTCAGATTTATAAAACTTTAAAAAAAAGTGAAAATTATTTTTTGAGAAAATAATTGAAAATCCAAATGTATATAAAATAAGTTTATTTGCCAATAATTCCAATGGATAAATAATTTAAAATGAATAAATAATTTCTTTCAATTAATAAATAATTTGAAATTAATAAATAATTTCTTTCAATTAATGAATAATTTAAAATGAATACTTAATAATAAATATTTGAAATCAATAAATAATTCCTTTCAATAAATTCCAATATTTTTATAATATATATAAGTCAATGTAAAGTTTTTCATTTTTTATTCCTTTTTATTTCAAATAGTGTAAAAAGAGAAATTTATTTTGTCGTTTATTCGAAATGCTTAAAAGCTAAAAGGCAAATGAAATGAGATATTTGATTAAATTGCTGATAAATCGGCTGGTAGAGACAAATTGATGGTGCCAGTGATACCGAAGAAAAAAAAAATATTGCACCAAATATACATACACCAATGAACCATCAAATAGTTTTATCAGAAGGAAAAAAAAGAGAAAAAAGAATCTTAAATAAATATAATTAATGATAAGTTATTTAAAAAAAAAAAGAAAATTAGGATTGATATTAATGATAAGTTATTAAAAAAAAAAAAGAAAACATTAGGATTGAAATTTTAAAAAATTAATTTTACATACCTTAATAGGCCATCGTACATCAAATGGTATGCTAACGTTGTAATTGCTTAATAAACGTTTATCAGTGATAACACGTGAATTATGATGTAGTAGAGAGCAATCACGATGATATTTTGATGTTCCGATCCAACACCAACACATATATGAACATACATTTGACATTGACATTTTTTCACGATGATCTAAAAATAATTAATTAATTATTTTAGTAAATGATTAAAATTTAGTAAAATTATAAATTATTAGCAAAATTGAAATTGCTAATTAAAAATTCATAGTATTGAAAAATTATTGATAAAATTTAAAAATTATTAATTAAAATGCAAATAAACTTTCCCATAATAAAATATTACTAAAAAAAAAAAAAATAAACAAAATTATTTTAATATTATTTTCGATTATCTATGAACAATAATAATCATTATTTAAACAGAAATAAAAAACATTAATAATCAAATTTAAATTAAAAATTTGATTAATTATTTGTAAACCAAAACATTACATACAAAATATTGAAACATATATTTATTAATTTCAATTTTAAATTATATAATTTTTTTTTTTTTTTGAAAAAAAAATTTAATGCATAATAGTGAAAAGAGTTTTTTTGTTTCGAAATTATTAATTTTGTTGAGAAATAATTCGATTTTCTTCATAATATTTATCATTGGAAATAAATTTTATATCAATTAATTAAATTTAATTGCTTAAATTTTTTAATTAAATTAAATTTTTAATTACCTGCGCTACAACAAATTCCATATCCTTGAGTTTCATCAAATTCAAATTCTTTCAGTGTAAATATTACAAAACCTGAACTATCGATAAGTCGAGTCTAAAAGAAAAAAAATAAAAAATAAATTTCTTAATTTTAAATATTAGAAATCTGATAATAGAAATTAAATTAATTAATTGAAATATAATTGCAAATACAATTTAATAAAATTATAGCATATAGAGATTTAGCAAAAATCATAATAAAGCAATTATCTTTGAGTAAGTATAATTTTAATTCAATAAGGTAATGATTACATAGTAAAATGACTAAATTTAATAAAATTAAATTTTGAAAAAAAATTTAATCAAACAACAAAATTATCTATAAAAATAAATAATTATTATTTGGGCAGAAATAAAAAACACTAATAATTAAATTTAAATTAAAAATTTGATTAATTACTTATAAACCATCAATCGATTTATTTGTAATTTATTTTTCATTAATTTTCATTTATTAAATATGAGACCGTGTATTCATTCATTTCAATTTAAATTATTTTGCATTGTTTAATTCAATTATTTAATTATAATATTTTGAAATTAGAAAAGAAATTTTTCCTTTCTTGCATAACGTAAATTATTTAACCTTTGACCTTATCATATGAGCTATAATTGCAAAAGATCAGAAGAGAATATGATGTTGACAATTGATATAATGGTACAACAGATTATGCATATTGTAAGTTAAGTATAGGTACTTGAAGGTGTAAAAACATATGTTAAAAGCAAACATCATTCATCAAATATCTTTTCTAATATCCGTTCATCTTAATCTTATAGCTGTTAAAATGAATATTATCATTATCGAGAAATATCAGTATCATCATCATCATCAGAGGAGGAGGAATTTTATCATTTTGTAAACATTTTATTGATAAGCTTTAATAATCAAAAAGAATCTGTTCATTCATTTCAAATATATGATATTATGTTCAAAATATATAATATATATATATGTTATGTTTATTATATCATATTATTATAAGATGGAATTTCATTATTTTGTTAAAATTTTATCAATAAGAATTCGATCATTCATTTAAAATATGAAATATCATGTTATTACATTATATTATTATGAGGTGGAATTTCATTATTTTGTTAACACTTTATCAATAAGTTTTGATAATGATAGAAAGATTTGATTATTTACGTAAAATATAATATTTATTTATTAATTTAAAATTATCAAACAATATAGATTTATTAAGTCATTTAATTTAAAAATATATGGTAATAATTTCCAATATTTATAATTTTGTAAAAAAAGATGAAATTACAATTAAAATTTTTTTTAGATAAAAAATTTTAATTTTAATAAAATTACGATAAAACTGAGTCAAAAGATAGAGAGAGAAAAAGAAAGAGAGAGAAAGAAAGAAAAGAAAAGAATTTTTGATTAAAATAAAATAATTTTTGCTCGTTTTTCTTGAATTTTTAAAACATTTTTTAAAATAAAGAACTTTTAAAATAGCAAAAAAAATCATGATTTTGATAAATCGTTACTTAAAAAATATTCGTAATAATTCTGAAATCAAAATAAAGCAAACTAAAATGAGAAATCTTATCAGGAAAATTTGATAAATTGATAAGGCAAAATAATGATGATATTACTTTAGCTTTAAATTATCTATAATTTTCGAAATTTCAGAAAATTTATGATAATTTGATAACTGAATGTAATAAATTGGAATTAAAATTTTTCATTTTTAAACTTTTAAATATTTATGCTTCTCGAAAATTCTCAATTAATTTAATAATCGAATTGCAATCGAATTTAAATATTGCTTAAAAATTTAACTTTACAGTATTTTTCTGATTTTTTAAGAATTTGCAAAAGTTTGTAAATTTTTAGAAAGTTAATAAAAAAAAAAATTAATGAAAAAATTTTAGAAAACCATTAAAGAATTTCTGATAATTTGATATTTGAACATAATTGAAATTGTTGTTATTAAAACTATAAATATAAATTATGAAAGCGAAATAGAAATTAAATACTTGAAATAGCTTCGAATTGGAATTTCTTTTTTTTTCTTATGATTTATTTCCACCCCTAATTATCGCTATAAAGAAGAAAGATTGTTTTTTTTTTTTTTATTTCATTGTAGGATTATGATTTAAGTAGCATAACGAATCGTAAAAGTACGTACCGCTAAGATTAATGAATTCTAAAAAAGAAAAACAAAGTAATACAATACATTTATTGATATGGAAAAGTTTAGCAGATAAGCAAAGCTGATAAGAAACAAAAATTGCTGTATAAACATGGATTTTTATAGCTCTGCAAATGATTAATCATTTTGATTACGGTATTTATCTGCAGAAAATGACGCCATCTAAAAGGAAATAATTTAAAAAAAAAAATCGAAAACAAAAAAAAAAATGAAAATTATAGCTTTTTTTTTTGTAATTTCAACAATGAAGCATTTTGAAAAAACAAAAAGAAAAGAGAAAATAACTAAAATTATTTGTTTAATAAAAAAAAATGAAATTTTAAATTGGAAATCAATGAACAATTTGATTTCCAATTTTTGTTACATTTCAGAATTGCGAAAGAATGTGAAAAGAAAAATTCGTTTTAATTTTTTAAAAAAATTAATTACAATTTTAGAATAATTTTTGGCTTAATATTAAAAAATTAATATTGCTAAGATATGATGCATGTATAATAAATGAGTTCTTCGTTTATCATTAATTAATTAATTAATTAATTCTTAAGTACTAAAAGTAAATGGAATTTGAAAAAATAATAGCAGATTCGGATTTTTGAAATAATTATGATAAAAATAAGTTTAATTGAATATTGCAAATGAGTTGATATTTTTTTCGTTGTAATTATTTCTCAAATTAAAAAATTTGAAATGGAAAAATAAATATGAATTTGAAATCAATAAAATTGTATCAAATATTAGAAAGAGTGAAAAATAAAAATTTTTATTTTTAATGAATGAAAGGTCAACAACAAGAAACTTTCTTGCGGCATCTATTATCAGTTCATCCAAAAATGACAATTTCAAGTATCTTCTGCACGATATGCAAAATTAATCATCCTATCAAATGATTGAGTGATTTTATTCCGTCGAGCATCATTTCAAGTATCATTTCAAATTTGACTTAAAATAGTAAAGTATCCACATCTCTAGTTATGGAATATTTTTCGGAATGTCACAACAACAACAAAAAAAAAAGGAAAAACTTCATAAATCAAAATTTCAAATAAAATTTGCAAAAAAAAATTGTAAATTAAGAATTTCAATTTTTAGTTTTAATCGAAGAAATTTAAAATAAAATATTTAATATGGATAAATATTAATAATAAGCAATTTTAATGATATTTGGCAATCACAAAATATAACAAAACTTGAAAATATATCAAAAGCATTTTTTTTTTTATCAGAAATGTTTAGAATAATCTATTATCATTCAGATAGTATCAATCGATCTCTAGCCTCTTATCATCATTTTTTTTTTGTTCAAAAGTATGCGTTTTTTTAAATTATACTGATAATGCATTAAAATAGATAGATTAAATGGAATGAAAAATATAATTTAGATGTGGAATGGAAAATACAATTATCAAGAATAAAGCAACCAAATGATAATCATGTAATCAGTTAATTTATCTATAAAACTAGATTATGCTATGACATTTTAAAGTATTAATAAAATATTTATGTCCTAATTTTTTGCTAAAAGTCTGGAAGTTCAAGCAAAAATTAAAAAAAAAAAGTTAGTTTTGTTATTGCTTTACACTTTTTTGAATTCCATTTTTTTTACAGTATCATTTTCATTTGTAAGCTTTTTATAAGCTTATTTACTTTTACAAAATCTATGCAATCATATGATCATATAACTTCAAAGATATTAAATCTAAAAAAAGAATATTAATCTAATACCGTAATCATAAGCAAACACATTTAATTAAATAATAATAAATATTTGATTACATGATTAAAATAAATATCACAAAAAAAAAATAACATACCGTAGAAAGTGTTAAAATGATAAAACGAAGTTGCAACATCCAATAATTTTTCATTAATACCATTTTTTTTTTAATATGTTATTAATTTTTGATAAATATATTTCTGAAAAAAAAAAAATTAATAAAAATTTTATTTTAACTAATATCTTTAAATGAAAAGAAATGGAAATGATAATAGAAATTAAAATCTATTTTTTTTCAAATATTTTAATTTAAAAAGGATGAAATTAAAAAAAAAAAAAAGAGGAATGCTTTTCATTCGTACTCTTTCCAGTGATTGCTAAATTCATCGGATTGATGATATGATGATACAATGATGATACGATGATGATACGATGATGATGATGATGATGATGATTGTTGAAGATGATGATGATTGTTGAATTCGATACAGCAAAACGACAATCATCAAAATAAATACGACCATATCGATAGATAGATGACGCCTATCTCCGCCCAACAGCTGTGATATATTTTTCAAGTGGTACTGTCATCATCAACTATCATCATCATCATCATCATCATCGTCTCACATCATCATTATCATATATCTATCTATCTGTTTTAGGATTCAAGGGAATGTTGATGAAGTAGAATTGTCATTCATTTTATTGTATAAATTACTTCAATATACCTGGTGATATTATAATCTGTTGAATGTCTAGAATTAAATTTCAAGAAAGGGATAAGTATTTTTGATAAAATTGATTAACTTTAGTTTTCAATGATTATTTATCACTTCAGCAATAGCTAAAAAGAAAAAAGAAATCTAATAAATAAATTTAAAAATTTGAAATTTTCGTTGATAAAAATAATAATCATAATAATAACAATAGTAATGACGAGACAATTATAACAGAATTAATAACAACAGTAATAATATTCATCATTACAATAATAATCATAGCAATAACACAGCAATAATGATGATAATAATGATGGAATTAATAGCAATAGTAAATAATAATCATCAATGCAATTATAATCATAATAATAATAATGACAATAATAATAGAATTGATAACAACAATATATGAGGTAAATGATGATAATCATAACAATTGATAATCATTAGAGCAATAGTAATAATAATAATAATATTAAACGTAATTATGACGAAGATAATAATCACAATCATAATAATCAATCACATAGCAACAATAACAATAATAATAAATAATAATAAATATCATTTGAAATTATTGTGGCAATACTAATAATGGTAATAATAATAATAGCAATAATAATAATAATAATAATGGTAATAATAATAATAATAATAACAATTGGAAAAAAATATCAATGACAATTTTGAGAAATTAAAATAATTCTATTTGCTATTATCGCCCAATTAGTTAGAATTAATTAATATCATTTTCAAAAGAATTCCTAACAATTTTAAATTATTTAATAAAAAATGCCAATATTTTCGGATTGCTAAGTAATAAATTATTGCAATATCAATTTTGAAATAGCCAAAAATTTAATCTCATTTCCAATCACAAATATCAAATAACGATTTAATCATTGAACAAAATATTTACTGATAAAAATTTAGGAGCAAAAATAATTATCATTATCTAATCATATAACAAAATACTACAATTTGTTGAAATGGTTTTAAATAATAATTATTTATTCGTTAATTATTAATTTATAATTTATAACATTCTTTTAAAGTATTCATTCATTTCAAAATAATATACTAATTGAAAAAATAATATATTAAATTTTTTCAAAATATTTTTCAAAACGAATATATTACTCAATATTTTTCATAACATATATTTTATGATTAAATAAATAATTCATTAATTTACATGATTATTTGTGTTTTCATATTCACTAATAACTTCATCAAATATTATCTTATCATCTTATCATCACTTAAATTCCATTTTTCCTTTTTATTTTTATATACATTGATTAATTTCGTTGTTTTTTAATTCAAATAATATTATGAAGAAATTATAAACATATGGTGAGATATAAATTTGTATGTTTATAAAAGCAACCATACGGTATTAGGTCGAGTGTCATATATGTCGCAAAAGGTCATAGTTCAGACAAATAACTAATTTTATCATAACAAGCAATAGGTTATATAAATTAGGCTTTATTTTAATCCTTTCAAATATTAACTTCCATATATTCAAACAGATGTATCAATATGATGATAATGATTTAATCAACTGCAAATGGAATTTTGCTGATAATTTGCTTAATCAGTGATAAATAATTCATGTTGTAGTTTTATTCACATAATTGATAACTTTAAAATTTTTTCTAAACAAAAAAAAAAGAGAGAAAATGAGCCATTTTCGATGATGTTTTAACAAAAAAAAAAAAACAGATAAAAATATTCACGATCTGTTGGATCGATAATTTTTATTTTTTCGCTTTTTTATCATCTTATCAATTTTTTGCTAACATATTGATTTGATAATTATTAATCAATAATTTAATTGCAATTGCAAATATGTATAAGTACTAATAGGAAATTAAATAAGAAAATCAGTTGCATTGAAATGGATTATTTAAGAATCAAATTTTTTTAGGGAAATAAAATCAATTTTATTCAAATAAAAGAAAATATGCTAATTGCATTTAGTAATATTTGGAAATAGAAATTTTTTAAATATATTTTATTTTTATTTTGTTTTAAAAGTATAAAATAAAATAGAAAATTTTCGCCTTTTATTTAAATTTAATTACAAATATGCATTATATGGAATTTTAAGGAATTAAATATAATTGTAATTGATTTCGAAGATTTAATCGATTAATTAATTAAATTAATGGCTTACTTCATGAAAAAAAAAAAACAATGTATATGTTATAATTATTATCTATCAGCATATGAAACAACGAAAATAATTTTACAATTGATTTTGATGATTTAAATTAATTGGATTAATTAAAATTAATAGTTGCTATCGATGATTTAAACTGATGATTTGATGGTTTTAAATTAACTTAACTGGAATTAATTAAAACCAATAAATAGGAAATAAAAAAATTAAGAAAAATTTTGGAACTAGAAAATAGTATAAATATTGATATTAATTTTACTTTTCTGTTGAATGGACTTGAATATAAATATTTAATCAATTTATCACCATCTTTATCATTCCAATTCAATGTAAAATTTAATTCATTTGTTCATGAATTAATTGAAAACAAAATTTTAAATTGGTAAAAAAAATCGACTGATAGCATAACAGTAAACGATATAATAAAAAAAAAGAAATTATCTAGAATCTACTATTCAAATTTAGTTTTCCTAATCTTTAATGGTAACATTTTAACGCTTATAAAAGTGAAAAATTAAATAAAATTATAAGTTTATAATTAGTCAAACTTTAGGAATAAATTTATTAAAAAAAAATCTAAAAAATTAAGATCAAGAAATCAATTAATTAAAATAATACTATTAAATTTGGAATTTAAAACTTTTAAAATTTTTTTAATTTAATCCTACTTTTGCAATAAGTACTAAAATAATTTGCTATAAATGTCGAGAATTGATTATCAAATAAAATCATACTGTTTGAGATTAAAAATTTGAAAATTTTAAAACTTTCATTAATTCTTTCTTCTAATTAATGCAATTTTTACAGTGAAAAAAATAATAATATTATTATTTATATATGAAATTTATATTTTTGAAATTTTCATTTAATTTACTTTTTTTTTTTTAGTAAATATCAAAATATATATTTTTAAATTTTAGCAGTAATTAATTTCAAATAGTATTTAAAATTTTTATCAATTCCTTTTAATAATTCAAACTATCATATTAATTTCATTTAAAATTTTAAAAAATTCTAAAATTTTCATTCCTTTCTAAATAATTTATATTATTCATACTAATCTCAATCTACCATCTACATTATCTTTTGTTAAATGAATAATGCGGTCGGTTTGGTCTATTATGCAAACAATTAACTCATTGATTTATGATGTTGATGAAAAAGATGTACTGATTAGGTTGCTGTATATCAGATTTAATCAACTAGTTGTATACCTATTTATTTGTCCATACCAGCTGTCCAATGTGTCCATTTGTTCATAACTAAAAATGATTGTAAAATCAGGCGATAAAATACGAATGATTAAAAAGAGTTTGTAAGTTCGAAAAGAGAATGATTGAAGGACGATGAAATGAATGAATGAATGAATTGAATTTGCTTTGATCAAAGCAAACGGACGGATCAATTGGTCGGCCATCTGCTTTTAAAGGATGCAATTTAATTTAATGCAACATTTATACATTAAAATATATTTCTACACAAACTGTCGTATGTTTTACAATTTCCTTTTTGAACATCAATTTATGAATACTTCCAATTAATTGAATCAACAAAATCGATCAGATTCATTGATTGTTTTCCAATGAAAATGATGATAATGATGATGATAAGAATTTTCTGCATAAGCTTATGGAATGCTTTAAGATTTCATTTCGATCCATCTATTTATGACGTTGTCAATTGATGATAATGGTGGTGATTAAATGGTGATAAGAATTTTCTGCATAAGCTTGTGGCATGGTTTAAAATTTCATTTCGACCATCAATTTATGACATTGTCAATTGATGATAATGGTGGTGATTAAATGATAATGAGAATTTTCTGCATAAGCTTGTGGAATGCTTTAAGATTTCATTTCGACCATCAATTTATGATACTTCCAATTAATTGAATCAACAAAAACATCGATCAGATTCATTGATTGTTTCCAATAAGATGATGAAGCAAAAGATGATGACAATGATGGTGATGAAATGATGATAAGAATTTTCTGCATAAGCTTGTGGCATGCTTTAAAATTTCATTTTGATCATCAATTTATGATACTTCCAATGAAATGAATTAACAACACATCAGAATCGTTGATTGTTTGGAATGAGGAAAATGACGATAATGACAGATGACAAAAATTGATGCAGATGTTTGAAATTACTTAAGGACAGCTGTATTTCGAACTTTTAATTTCCATTATATTTATGCATTACTCACATTTTTCTACACATCTACTACTATTCATAATTTAAACAGGAAGGAAAATCTTAAGAAATTAATCGCTTTTTTTTAATTTTGCAGAAAAATTGGAAAAAAAAATGCAAGAAATATAATATTGGATGAAAGGGAAGAGAGGAAGAAGTTTTCATTAATTCAAGATTCACAGAATGTGATTAATTCAGGATTCGCATTTGATTAATTCAGGATTCACATTTGATTAATTTAAGATTCACATTTGATTAATTCAGGATTCACATTCACATTTGATTAATTTAGGATTCACATTTGATTGAATCAAGATTCACAGTTGATTAATTCAGGATTCACATTTGATTAATTCAGGATTCACATTCACATTTGATTAAATCAGAATTCACATTTGATTAATTCAGGATTCACATTAAAGCTTTACCTGCCTATTGATAATTGATATTTTCATAATTAATTTATATCAACAATAAAAAAAGTTAAAGAAAAGAATTAATATATTAAATAAATAGACTTTCTTTATCTTATTTATTATTTTTTATTTTCTCTAAAAAAAATAAGTTTTTTTTTCATAAATATATCTAAACTTGATTTTCAATTTTTATCAGTTATTATGGAAAATTTTTAATTTTAATAATAAAATATTTTATCATCTAGCTGATATGTTTTATGATTAATTTCTATCAACAATAAATGAGATAATTTATTTTCGGTCTAATTTTCCAAAAATTTCAAGACATCTTTTTCATTATAATCACATATAATTGCAAATATCAGTAAGATATTTGTACTTAAAAAAAAACAAATTGATAAATAAGATTTTTCCTTTTAACTTTTGATAAATTTGATTAATTCAAGATTGATATTAATTGATTTTGAGTTGTATTATTTATCTATTCAAAAATTTCAAATCACACTTCTCCAAAACTAATTTACCTGTAAATTTTAATTACATATCTTCGTAGAAATTTAAGATTTTTCTTTCTTCACTCTAAAAAGTTTTGATTAATTCAGAATTCGCATTAAGGCTAAAGAAAAGAATTTACCTGCCTATTGATAAAAATTTTAAGTTGCCTTTTTCTAAAATCTAATTTATTTGAAAATATTAATTAGACATTCTTTTGTAAAACTGATTAATTACATGGTTCATTCAATTTGATCTTTTATAACATTTAGAATTGGTATTAACTCTGAACAAAATAATAATTTACCTGCAACAGGTAAATTATTACAGGTAAATTAAATTCACCGGTAAAAATCCTGAAATATCCTTTCTTCTCTAAAGCCTAATTTACTTTGCAAAGATCGATAAGTCTAAGAGAAATTAATTCAATTCTAAAGCATTTATCGCTGATAGAATGAATTTTTATTTTTAATCAAATTCAAAATATGCACGTATTTTATTGAAATATTACTAAAAATGTTATTATTTTCACGTACACATAATTTTATGCACGTAAGCAATCTAAATTGAACAAATAATGCAAAAGTTTATGAAAATATTTTTAATAAATATTGAAAATATAAAATAATAATTTTTATTATGACAGTTTCAATTCCTTAAAAAATTTATGATTAATTTAAATTTTGTAAAATGAATTTGCAAACAAAAAAAAAACTTTATATTATTTGAATTTATTGCAGAAATTTTCTTTTAGGGAAATCATTTTTCAGATATTTTTTGGTGAAGTTGTTTGAATTTTATTTCCGGAAAAATTTTCGAATAAATTGTCCAGATTTTTTTCCGGGAAAATGGTTTTTTAGAAATTTTTTTACGAAAGTTATCCAGATTTTCTTTTTTTCGGGAACGATATTTTTTAATAAATTATAAATACAAAGAAAAAAGAAAGAAATGATTTTAATTATCGTATTCAACAGAATTAGAGAATCCCTCCGGTAATCGTTCAGAAAAGTTGGGCTTCCGGTTGAGTTTCTAATAATGTCAGACATTTAAGATTACTTTTAAAATTATGAGACGAATAATTTGTTGAAAGTGATGAAAATTTATCAAAATAATATATGAATTGTAGAGACATCCAGACAACTAGAAAAACTATGAGATGGAAAATTTTGTCGCATAAATAACCACAACGATAAACTTGAATTTAACGGACCATGCATGTAGCGTTAAATTTAATTTCTTGGATTCTTTTTGGGAGCGGTTAAGTGGTGCAAGCTTTAATTCCTTTTATGTCACTTTGCTATGATTCGGGTTATTGTTTTTATCTTTTATCATTGCTTATCGCATGATTATCACTCTAGGCTCAGTAATTTATTTAGGTATTTTTTATAGAAATACAAAAATGATTCAAGTAGTGTGCACAAGAAATAATGAAAATAAGTCAGTGAACGAAAAAATATTCCGGATGATTCGTGAGCCTAATCTTTTTAAAATATTTTATACGACTGGATTAAGCATTACTTCTAAATTTGTTTCTTGATTAGAAGGAGCGAAATTGAGTTTTCCTGAATTATACATGTTTTTTACTGTATATTAATCGCTTAATTGATCTTTTTGTTTTGGTTTCATTAAAATATGATATTGTTTGGTACTCTTCCAAATTTAATTAATTTATTACTTATCTTCTTTATTTATGACTCGTTAACTATCCACTTATTCAACTTCTGCTTCCACTTCTATAAGTTTAAACTAATAGATTTGCCACTTATCCATTCTTGCTGAATTAATTCATTAATTAATTATTTATTCTTGCTGAATTAATTCATTAATTAATTGTTCATTTCTGATGTGTTTATGCACACATATTTACATATTTTTTTATTCATTGTTTTTTTTAATAATTTCAATTTCTTAATAATTATTACGATTGTTTTTGAATGCGAATCATTCAATTAGTTATTGTAAATACTGTTTTTATTTAAATATTTCATACTTGCGTACGCGATCGCTCATTTAACCATTATAGCGTTAAAATAGCTAATGGATATGCCGGATGGTATTGCGGAATGGCATGATATTGTCTCACCACTACGTAGCAATATGAATCGGAATAAAAGGAAAAGTCCAGGATCAGTCATTGTTCCAGATGAACCAAAGACACTGAAGAAAATTGCTAAAGAAGTAGATTTTCTTTTTTCACTGCTAAATAATGCTGAACAATCATGTTGCTAGTGAGAAAATGCATCATGTTAATGCAAATCTTTATTTTTTTATTGATTATGTATGATGCAAGTCTTTATTTTTATCATTATGTATGTTGAATGATAAAATTAAAATCATAGTTAGATTATTAAAACTAAGAAGATTCTTTTTACCTCAACGAGATATTAGAATATTCTGAAAGGAAAAAAAGTAAATTAGCCCTAATTTAATTCTCCTGTCTTTAATTATACAAATTTTTTTTTTTTGTTATTAATCCTTTGTATATTTTATTTCTAAAGGATAATAAGTAGAACTATCGCAACATATCATTGAAATAATATCTACCGTTAAATGCATGACTTTTTTTTCAGTCGACATCAGATGTCAGTGACGACATAGAAATAGCTCAATCGTCTTCAGTAGATCTTCATTTTTCACCTAGTCAAATTGCAAAAATTGTTGAGGTATCTGTTTTTAATGAATTATTTCCTTAAATTCGTTTGATTGTCAAATTTCATCTTTTTATATTTGTTTGTTAAATTTATTGCTTCTCAAGAGCTATGATGAAATTAATCATTAGTTTGCTAGTTTTGTTTGAAGGTGATAAATTCTCTAAATTCGTGATTTTGAGAATTATTGAAATTTTAACTTAAATTTGAATTCAATTTGAGGAAGAAAATTTGGAAGAAAATTATGTGATTTTAAATGGAAAATTCTTAAATGAAGGCACCATTTTAATTTGTTGGATATTCAGGTATTAAGAATTTCCAGGAATTAAGAACAAAAATGCAAGAAAAGAAGAAAAACTTGTCAAAAAAATTCATTGGATTCAGCGATTTTGATGATATTGATATACCTCCAGGAGGAACAAAAGAGTAAATTTTCGACTTTTTGTTACTCTGCTAATTTGTTCCTTTAGTTACTATTACTGAAGTTAATAAAAGTTTCGTAGTTATGACTCTTTATTGAGATTTTCTTCCTACATAATTATACGATTCAAAGAAATCAGAAAAGATAAAAATAACTCATTTAGAATGATGAAATCTTTAAAGTAGACTTAATTCCGTTTCTATTTATTTCTTAATTGTTCTTCAGTTTTAAATATAAATAATGTTATTCTGTGTAGGAAAATGATGGCAATTTTAAGCAAAATTAAAATTGCTTTTTATGAAATTTTTTCGTGCAGCATCTAATATATATTAAACTTTTAGAATGCTCAAGGCCGATTTACGTAGATGTTTAAAAGAAGCAGCAATATTATCAACAATGACTGTACCAACTGCTCTCGAAGTTAGATTTTTTTGGTTTTAATCAAGTTCCCACTAATTTCAGTTGCAGCAAGACTTTATTTATAATAATGAATTGCATTTGCTGCCGGAATTAGTGAATAATGCGAAATGAATACGAAGAGATTTAATGCTTTATTGAATTTCAGTTGAAATTATATAAATTAAAGTGGATCCTTTCTGTTTTCTCGCCAAAAAATTTTCAGGATTTCCAAAAATGTGTTAGAGGATGCCCTGAAAATAGAGAAATTTTTAGCTGAATATGTTGAATATGATATTTGAACTCGTTAATTTTTTATAAATAATAAAGTAAACAAAGCATCCTTTCTTTGAAAAATTTACGTTATGAATAAAAATTGTTAAGCTGCTTCATTCGTTCTTGGATGAAGGTCATAGTGTAACCATGGATCCAACATTTCCTAAAAAGCCACCAAGTGCTTTTTCAATATTTATGCGAAAAACAGGACGTAACAGATTCTCATCGGTATTTTCTCTATCATTTTGATATTTATTTTTGTGTAATTTTCCTGATAGCATTTAAATGCTTCTTAAATATTTGCAGTGACAGTAACAGAAAACTAAATTTATAAGCTGGTTTATAAAAGCGAGAAAACATGATTTAGAGTATTAAATTGTTGAAATGAAAAAAATAAGCTTGTTTTTTCGTGATTGAATTTACAAAATGAAATTTTTTCTAACCATATATTTTTAGGAGGTAAGTGCAGTCTGGAATAGTGAAACGAGTGCTGCCGAAAAAGCAGAAGCACAGAAGGAAGCGCTGCAATTAATGGAAAAATACTTGTTAAATTTACATGCGTACAGGTAAATTTTAGATAATTAGGTTATGATTGTGATCGTTCATCGTCCTTTTCAGTTTTTTCATTTACGAGCCTTTCATGCTGTCTTTTCAGAGAAACACACCAAGAATTAACGCCAGCACATCGAAATTATGTGGATAATGCAATCGCGACTGCACAGAAAGCCGTAAGTCATTGTTTTGGGCCAAAATTTTCATTGAAATTTTGTCCAAGTGTATACTTTATACTCTATTTCTCAGTAGTATGTGGCATTTTTTACATTCTTTATCATATTAAATGACTAATTTATATTTATAACATTTCGTTATATCTAGGTTATTTTTTAACTGATTTATTCCCTAAGTGAATTCTTTGATGTAAATAGTAAAGAAGGATCAGTGAGATCAATTAGCAGTTTAATAATGAAATATTTCAGTGGAATGTTGAAGTAACTATTTCAAATTTAGATCGATAAATCAAAACGAATAAAAACGCATAATAGCAGTAAAAAAACCGTTAAGAAGAAAGAATCGAAAACTGCCTTCGATCTTTTTGCAATTAGTATGGCTAATAAGTAAGCTATTTTGTAATTTAAACATATAATTAATAATATGCTAGGATTAAGTTTTGCATTTCATAATATTCTATGATAGTGGATAGCTTATGATAAACAGTGCACAGTGATAGGCGGAGCTGAAATTATCAAAATGCTTCCTAGAGCTTTTGGTGGTATCGCTATCCGTCCAGATCAATGTTTATCTGACCGATCTGCTATTTGTCATAAATTTCTCACATCAACATTTTATATTCATTTCTGTCTCTTTTCATTTATATTTGATTATTTTTGGAGTTAATCTTCTTTTCAGATATGTTGATTTGGAACCGGAAAAACGAATAAAGAGGCTGCAAAAAAAATTCAATAAACTGAGCGAAGCCGAACGAGAAATTTATAACAATTTGGCAGCAGCACTTTAGACTAGTATAAAATGAATGGACTTCTTTGTTTTATTGAACAGTTGAAAGTACAGTTTTCCTTTCTCAAAAATATCATTGCAATCAAAAAACAGACGACTAAAATTTCGAATAATGTTTGTTTCCCGTTGTTCATGGTTTACTGAAATGGTTCTTCATAGTACCTAGATTATAAAAAATCTGAATCAAATTTTAAGAGTTGGAGCATATCTGGAAATTATTTGGAACATTGCATATTTTTCAAAACATGAAATATTATATATTGGATAGATCGTTTTAAATTATAATCTTATTGTTCTTTTTGGTGAATATATCAAATACTATAATAAAACTTAACCTGCTTCTAATTTGAAATGAAACAGAGCATAGGGGAACTAATGTGTGAGGGATGACTCGTATCTTCATTTATAACTAAATTAAACTAGATAGTGAAAGACAGAGTTTAAATTTCATTCACTCGCTTTATGTACATTGCTGTTTCCATAAAGAACAAATCGTAAAGAACATTTTGTGACAGATTCCATGTTTTATAACAATCATTTATGTATGCCATTAATTTTTAAAATTTTATTAAAATTTTAATGTTTAATGCAAATCTCTCATTCAATTCTTTTTTTTTTGTCTGATAAAATTATAATAGTAACTCGTTATTTACCATAAATTTATTCATTTTAAATATGCTGAATTTGTTAGTTTTGTTGTTTGATAAATTGAAATTATGTTTGAGCATTTTGTAATTTGATGAAATATATATTCATGCTTTTTCTTGTGATTTCATTCCAGTTTTATAAATGATAAAAAATAGTAATCATTTAAAAAATAGTAATCATTCTGTCCTTGCATTTTGCTAATTCTTTTTTTTTTTTCATTTTCTCCTAAAATTTGAAATTGTACGATAAATAAATATCCTTGAGAAGATGATCATTTGATTGTTTTTCCTTTTTTTTTTTTAGTAATTGAGCAAAATCAATACACAATTATTTGAGTGCAATTGTTGAATATATGTCATGAAATGCTTCAATTGTTGATGGTGAAAACATTGACCTTGATTTCCGTAATTGTCTCTTTTAATGAGCAGAAATAATCGAAGTTAAGAGATTGCGATCAAATATGCAATGCGAAAACACAATTTAGGACAATTCATATATGGGAGGAATTTGCGAGAAATATTGGTATCATGATGATTGTCTGTGTGTGTGTGTATATATATATATGTATGTGTATGTGTGTATTTGTATGTGAGAATTTTTGTATAAAATTGGATTATCAAAATATTTATTTGATCGATTATTATTTTCCAAATAAGAATTATCAATCATAATCATTTCAGATCAAAAATTTTATGTATGTGTATGTGTGTATTTTTATGTGAGAATTTTTGTATAAAATTGGATTATCAAAATATTTATTTGATCGATTATTATTTTCCAAATAAGATTTATCAATCATAATCATTTCAGATCAAAAATTTTATGTATGTGTATGTGTGTATTTGTATGTGAGAATTTTTGTATAAAATTGGATTATCAAAATATTTATTTGATCGATTATTATTTTCCAAATAAGATTTATCAATCATAATCATTTCAGATCAATAATTTTAATTGATATATTCTTTTTTTATATAAATTTGAAAAAATCGATGTGAAATATTTTCAAAATTTTTTCCAATAAAATTAAGTTATATTGATAGATGTAGAAGAATAGAATGTAAAATGTAAAAAGATTCAAATCAGTTTTATTGTCATCAATAATCATTGATTATGATTAAAAATGTTTATCGTTTACCTTTCATCCTCTCTGTCTCTCTCTCTCCTCTTTCTCCTCCTCTTCCTTCATTCATTTTGTTGTAGAAGAGATATGTTTGATATCTGTTTTAGATTTCCGATATTGATAATAAATATATGTTAGTTCATTTTATCTATATGATCGGATCTTTTAGTTTCATTTCCATTTTCCTATTTTGATAACATTAGATATGAATATTATGCTTTAAGATATTTAAGTTATCTTATCTATCTGTTTCAATTTTTTTTTTTTGCATATCGTAAATTGAGTTTTCATTTATTTAGTATTCCTTTTTTTCATTTATTTTTTATTTTTCAATATTGTAAAATTTTTGTTAGATTTGAAATCCAAAATTAAATTCTTTTTCCCATATCAATACATAAGCAAATCGTAATGAAATTCATTTACTCTTTAATATTTACAAATTTATTGAGTTTAAAATTTAAGTGATTATATGAGTAATTAGTTTACATAGACAAATAATCTATTAAATTTGAAATGTAAAAATCAAATTAAATTCTAGTGAAATTAGCAAATTAAAATTTAGAAGATTACACAAGTAATTAATTCATATAACTAATTAATCTATTAAATGTGAAATTTAGAAATTTTAATCCTTCCTTTATCCCAGCACATAAGCAAATTGAAATGGAAATTTATTTGCTTTTTAACATTTACAAATTTATAAAATTTGAAATCTAAAAATTAAATTCCTTTTTCATCCTAACACATAGGTAACGTATAATGATAGCTAATAATTTAAGGTAGAAAAAAAAAGAGACGGTAATTTATAGAAATATAGAATTAAATTCATTTTTTCGTTATAGTAAATTAAATCCTTCATAAACTGATTTGATTATATGAGTAGTTGAAATATTAGGTCAATATTCGGCCAACTGCGTTTATTATCATATCTGTTAATCAGGGAAACGAATATATTATTATCAGTTGTGAACGAATTTTGCTGATATTTACCCTCATTCGAGAATATGCGATTCGTTACAATCAAAACATATTATTATTTCTAATTTAATTTAGCGATTTTTTGAAATAATTATCTAATAATTAATTAAGTATTTATATACTTCAATTATAATTTATCTTTATATGATACATTGTTTATTTTGATTATACTTTTATTCATTAATTAATTGCTTCTTGCACATTTATCTGTTGACCTGAATGGTTAGATTTCAGGTTTAGTTTTTGTCATTTTTAATTGAATCATTGATTTTAATTAATTAATTGACTGATAAGAAGTGGTAATGTTTTGCTGGAAATATTGCTTGAATCGATTTTTTTTTAAAATGATCTCGTTTATTTGCATATTTTGTTGTAATTTACTTAATTTCTTTCATTGCATTTTTTTATAAATTAGAAATTATCCTAAAATTTTCAATCAATCTTTATGCTATCAATTAATATTAAATGAAAATTATTTCTTCTCAAAATCAGCGATAAACTTAGAAAAAATGAAACAATTCTTGAGCGATAAATATTCTCGAGATAAAAAAAAAAAAAAAAAAAAATTGATTAATTTTTAGTAAGAAAATCTTTCCAATTCTCTTTGTATAAAATGTAGAAATTTTTAAAATAAATAAAAAATGATTTGAACTAGAAATTGTACAAATTTTAATCGGTCAATGCAAATGAACTCGAACCATTGCTTTAAAAAATTTGCAAAATCAAACAATCAATCATTTGAAAAAATCTCTTCCGAGATCAATGAGACATTAAAATTTCTTTTAATTTTTTTTCCACCCGTCTTTCCGCGAAATAACTATTGCAAAGAGAAAAGTTTGAAATTTCATATCTGCAAATTCTGTAGTAAAAAGTTTAATTCACCGAATATACATTAATTGACAAGGTTCAATTAAATGATGAAATGAATATTTATAAATTTTTTTTGAATTATATTTCCGCTTGAAAAAGGAAAAGAAAGAGAAAATGTTAAAAGATTACTATTATCAAATTTTTTCGCTTTTTTTTGCAATTTTTTTCTTACAACCTAAATTTAATATTTTTATTTTTGATTTCAAAAAAAAAAAAAAAAATGTAGGCTTTATGAAAAAGCTCATCGACAATAAACTTAAGGCCTTCCGCCAAAGAAATAAATTGCCTTAGTATTTTAGAACATGGTGATTCAAGGGCTTTTATCATGTGCTGTTCAAATTGATAGTTTAACTCGGGATTCTGATTTTCTCTATATTCTATTATTTTTTCATCTGTTTTAAAAGAAAAAGAAAATGCAAATTTCATGCTAGATTTTGGAGAAAGAAAATTAATTTCTCGATGGAAAAATGAAGAGCAAAGTTTAACAGATTAAATAAAATTATCAAAAAAAGAAATGATAATTGATAAAGTTCGAGAAAATATAATAGGAAGATTAGTGAAATTTGAAAAAAAAAACTTTTTTTTAAAAAACTCTACTAGCTTTTTGTATTACAAAAAAATTTTTTTAAACTTTACTAATTTTCAATTTCGCTAAATTTCATTTGACCTATTTTACCAGTTTTTCTCGGTTGAAAAATTAATCCTTTTTTTTGTGTGTGCTACAAAATGTAACATAAAATTTGCACTTTTTTTTTTACAAAATTTCTTCCACACAATTTATTTCTTAAAAGTTCAAACTAAAATGTTAAAATTAAACTTTTTGTAAAAAAAATAATCTGCAAGTCAAAGAAAAAATATAAAATTATTATTTGTCATTTTACACATTCCATTTATTCATACAAAGAAAATTATTGATTTTATTTTATTTCAAAATTTCCTTAGAAAAAAAAAACAAATTTTTGATAAGATAAAAAAAATGAAAGAAATTATCTTCTTATCTGATTAAATTGAATTCACAAAAAATTTAGATAATTTCAATTATATTTATAATTTAAAAATAGTATATATATGATCGAAATATCAATTCAAATATTTGTATTAATTATAAAACGAAAATCTTAGCGATTTAAAATATTCGTATATATATATTTGAATATTTTTTTTTTAATGCTGCATGCATGAATGCATACATGCATGCATGCATGCACGTTCGTATTGTTTAAATAAATAAATATTATATATATTTATCAGTACTTTTTTGCTTACAACTATTGATCAATTGATCTATTAATACTCACTTATCTATCAATTCTTTCTCATCATTATTAATCAATTCAAACTTTCTTCTTTTATCAATGCTCATTGATCATTTCTTTTTCATTATTCCAGTTTTTTTCGGTACTTTTTTTCTCATCGCTCTTTTTTCACCCAAAATGATTAAAATTAAACATTTAATTTAGTCCGTTTTTTTTTTCATTATGTTAAAAAAAAAGTAAAAAAATGTTAGAAATGGTTTCAAAGAAACAAGTAGTTTTTAACAAATTTCTTATCAGAACAAAATGAAAAAGTTGGAAATAATTTTTAACATTTATCAATGAAAATAAAAAACGAAAAAGGAAAAAAAAATTGGAATTGATTTTCAATCATCTATTCTCATATTATCAGCGAAGTTTTTTTTTTTCTTTTCGTTTAACAGATAATAAATTAGAGCTAATTTTCAAGATCATTCGAGATAGCATCACATCACACAGATTACAAGTTGTGTAGTTGATATTTCACTACTGATATTTGTATAAATTTCATCATTCGTTTCTTTTTTTTTTCGTTTTTTTTTCCTTTTTTTTTTTTTTTATTTTTCACAATTTGTTTCTTAGTGCTAAGATAGTTTTTTTGAATTTACAAAAAAACGTTTTTAAAATTTCGAATTTTTTTTTTTGTATATTTAAATTTATTAACTTACAATTCCTTTTTTCCAATTCATTAATTTGGCAGAAACAAAGAAAAAAAGTTCGTTCAGTATTGTTTATTACGAATTGTAAATTAAATTCGAAATTGAATTGATTATAATACATTATTTTAATGCATATTGCTTTGTAACAATTAATAATAAATATAATGATAAATTTAAAATTAAAAAAAGTTCATTAAGTATTGTTTATTACGAATTGTAAATTAAATTCGAAATTGAATTGATTATAATACATTATTTTAATGCATATTGCTTTGTAACAATTAATAATAAATATAATGATAAATTTAAAATTAAAAAAAGTTCATTAAGTATTGTTTATTACGAATTGTAAATTAAATTCGAAATTGAATTGATTATAATACATTATTTTAATGCATATTGCTTTGTAACAATTAATAATAAATAATGATAAATTTAAAATTAAAAAAAGTTCATTAAGTATTGTTTATTACGAATTGTAAATTAAATTCGAAATTGAATTGATTATAATACATTATTTTAATGCATATTGCTTTGTAACAATTAATAATAAATATAATGATAAATTTAAAATTAAAAAAAGTTCATTAAGTATTGTTTATTACGAATTGTAAATTAAATTCGAAATTGAATTGATTATAATACATTATTTTAATGCATATTGCTTTGTAACAATTAATAATAAATATAATGATAAATTTAAAATTAAAAAAAGTTCATTAAGTATTGTTTATTACGAATTGTAAATTAAATTCGAAATTGAATTGATTATAATACATTATTTTAATGCATATTGCTTTGTAACAATTAATAATAAACATAATGATAAATTTAAAATTAAAAAAAGTTCATTAAGTATTGTTTATTACGAATTGTAAATTAAATTCGAAATTGAATTGATTATAATACATTATTTTAATGCATATTGCTTTGTAACAATTAATAATAAACATAATGATAAATTTAAAATTAAAAAAAGTTCATTAAGTATTATTTATTATAAAATGTTTATTTAATAAATGATCTTTATTCAATAAATGTAAAGGAAAAATAAAATTGTTTCAATCGACAAAAAAACAAACAATAAATATATTTTGATTTTTTATCAATCTCAATATCAGATCTACTTGGCTCTTTTTTTTTCAAAAAAAAAAGCATTAAAAAAAGAAAGTATTTTTCTTTCTTTTTTTTTTTCAAAAATAGATAAAAGATGAAATGAGTTTATTTTGCTTGTTCTATCCATCAGAAGCAAAAAAAAAAAAAAAAAATGATAAAACCAGTTCCAATGTCAGCAGATAAGAAATCTTTAAAAACTCTTCGTTTAACCAAAAAATACTTTATCGGATTTGTTTTTCAGTTGCAAGAAGTTTATGTTTCGAAATTTTAAAAATACAATTTTTCAATATAATTGCAAAATGATCTTTTATCAATTTATTGAATATTTTTTCTTTTTCACTTCGAAATTTTGTATTTTCCTTCAAGCAAGTAGTAGTGAGAAAATTTCGTATAAAATATTTTATCATAACTTTTCATTATTTATGCGAATAATAGAGTTGTTTACGAAAGATATTTTCAAATTTTTCAAGTTACGATCTTTTATTTAATTTGTCGGCAAAACTTGAAAATCACAAAATGGGAAGATGGAATCATGGAAGGAGTTAAGAGGTAGAAGTAGAGGTAGAGGAAGAGGAGAAAGAGGAGGAGGAGAAAGAGGAGGAGGAAGATGGTAAAGAATAATATTCTTTATTTTCGAACTGGTTATTATCAAATAACTGCAGAATGCAAGATCATGTATATATATATGTATATTTCATTCTGTTTTGAATTTTTGCTTACTTGCAAAAATGTTTCATCCTTGTTCTAATAAATAAAAAACATGCCTTATCTAATATTTAATGGATACTGTGGGATTGGATTATTGCATTGCGTCATATGCTTACCGTACTCTTTTACAAAATATTTTTTTCCAGAATTTTTTACATATTTTTTTATACTATTTTCAAAATTATATGATATGGTTATATTTAGTTTATAAACTTTGGTAATTTTTTAGCAAATTTAATTTAGAAGCTTAAATTTTTTTCTACTAATTCTTTTTTAGCTATTCATATTCTATCGTAACTTTTAGAATTTAAATGAATCTCTAAATAATTATAACAGCCGTAAAAATTGCATTAATTGATAAAATTCTAAACGAGAAAAAGTTTTTTTTTTTTTTATAAATCAAGCCTATGTTTTTCTCTTTGTTTAAAATAATTCTATTCCTTCATCTTGACATTATCCATCAACCATCGGATTCGATTAAATCATTTTTTTTTAAATTAACTTATTTTGTGACTTGCATAAAGTTTGCATGGAAATTTATTTACTCATAAGTTCTCCAAAATATTAATTAGTCGTTAAGTTTTAACTTTAGTTTTAAATTCAGCATAACACATATAATATGTTGATAGATCCGATAAATTGAGGTTATTCCTTTGCATATGAAATAACTAGTCATAAATTGAATATATTAGTTTATTATTGAATGATTTTCTATTACGATACTACATTTGAATTCATTTGAATATTGTAATCAAGAATTTCTTATAAGTTACAGTAAATGATAATTTTTTATTTTAATCATAATTGATATATGATAAAAGTCACCAAAATTGTACAAAATGCAATTCGAAAAATAAAATTTTTTGATGTTTGCTAATATAATAAGTTTATGATTCACTGCATGTTAGAAATTTTCATACAAAAAACTTCCTTTTTTTTTCTCAAATTTGATTTAAGATTTCTCGAAATGATAAGAAGGAATGAAAATTACATTATGAAAAATTTTTCTTTTCATGTCTATTTTCTATGATAAAAAATAGAAATGAAATTATCGGTTGTTAAGAAAAATGTTAAAAATAAATACATTTAATATACATTTGCAAATAACGGAAGATTTCTCTTTCTTCTTTGTTAATATTTAATACAAAAATTAATGCAATAAATCGTTCAATTATTTTAAATTGTTTTTTTTTTGTTTAAACATTAACTTCATTAATTTTATATTTCCTACTGTAATTTTGACGACAAAATTACCATATGAAATTACCGTAGTTACTTTTAGATTATTTCATCGAAATTATTGTTTAAAAAAAAAGAAAATTTTTTTTAGGAACCTTTTTTTTTTCAATCATTAGAAGAAAACAAAATAAAAAAAATATCAAGTATTAAATGATTTTTAGAATTTCAAGGCACACTTTATATAGTAAGAAAAATGATGGCATACATTTGCATAATAATCTATACATTACATAATTTTCACAAAACTTTAAAAAGAAAATAATAATTTAGTAATGTAGCGTATAACTAGCAATAAGATAAATACAGTAGAAAATTAAAAAATAACATATTGTAAACATGCTATAGCATAATAAAACAGAAAACATACTGTAAATATAATGCAAATAAGAAACATACTACAAAAGCGTAACAAAAATAAAAATAACATGCCGAAAAAATTATACAATACAACAAATTAAAAAATAATATACTACAAATATAACATGTATACCATAATCTAAGCATACTGTAATATAGTACAGTATGCCACAGTACAACATTATGTAAATTGGATATGCTTTTTATATCGATTTTCTGGAATGCGTTAGAAGTATCAATCTATTTTGATTGTGGTAGCAAACATTTTTTGATAATTTTTAATTTTTTTATTTTTTAATCAATTGGCAATAAATATTCAATTAATAATAAATGAAGCATTTTCTTATCTTTTTTTTCTAAAAGATAAAATGATAAAAGAAAATAATCCATAATGATAAAATTATCGATCGATCTACAAATGATATTGAAAATTTCAATATGACAATTTGTGCAATCATACGCTAACAATATATATATATATATATTTATTTAAATGCAAAACTAGTTAAAGAAAAGACGTCAGAAGAGAAAAATTGAATGAATCAGATGTACATATTTATGACAATCTTTCAATTACCAATCGATATTACATCATTATCATTGTTTTATCACTAATTGATGATAAGTGATAGTGATATATGAACGATTTGTCATAGACAAGCGCTATTCGACGAGCTACTATTACTAACAACTATTAATACAACAATTATTATTATTGGTTAGTAAAATGGATAAAAGTGAGAGAGAGAGAGAGAGAGAAATAAGGAGAGAGAAAATTGTTGTCTTTATTCTTATCTAATTTTAATTGTAATTTATCATCTAAAATTATTTATTTGTTGTACATTATAATATCATCTTATAAATTATCTGAAATTGATTATATCAAAATGAGTGATAATTGATATTCTCAAATTTACATGTATTAATAAATAATGATAAGTGGAAGAGAACATTATATTATAATAAGAAGGAAAAAATATAATCTAAAAAAATAGCAATTTTATTTTATGCATTTTATTTATATTTATATTTTGCAATTGGAAGATAGCAAAAAAAAAATCATTTTTAAAAATTTTTCTTCAAAAATTTTATTAAATTTTCATAATTTTCTAGTTAAAATATAATTTTAAGAAAAATTATCGAATGAAATTCGAAATCACATTTATATTATTTTGAATTTGTTTTTAATTTATGGCTTCTAAGCGTAAATTTTAAGCGTTTTTGATAAATTATGAAATAATTCGATTTGATAAATTTGATCTGATAAATAATTCGATTTGTGATTTAATAAATTTCGACATAGCTTAATGATAATGATGAATTTTAATATCAATATTTTTCTCTAAATCTTCAAAATTAATCATATTAGATCATACAAATATATTAGATCGTATGCATAATCTAAAATTAAAAATCATAAATGCACAAATAGTTTACTCAGTAAATGAAATTAAGTACGATCAAAAAAAGTAAGCAAAAAAAAGTATAATAAATTTAATAAAATACTTTAAAAATTTAATAAAACACTTTAAATTAAATTTTACAAAGTTTTTTTTGAATTATGTATCAGATTTATTGAATATACTTTATTGAATTTAAAATTATTTATTCGAATTTAATTTTCTGATTTTTTTCTTTTGAAAGATGATATGTTAAACTTTGCGTCATATGATAATTCTTAACATTATCTTAGATTCTTTTTTCATTTTGCAAAAGATGAAAAAAACTATTGCTTAATTTTAAATGATATATATTAGCTCATCACAAAGTATATATTCAGCAAATCTGATAAATAATTCAAAAAAAAAACTTTGTAAAATTTAATAGAAAAATTTCATACATTTTCATATTGTCCTAAAAATTCCGGTTCAGCGAATGCAAAAAAATAAAATTGAAAAAAGAATATTCAATTCCTATTTTAAGTATACTTTAAATTAGTATTGAAGAATTTATTTTTTGTATAAATTGAATTTCCGTTTCTTCATTTTTCATTCAATTTTTCTTATTTATTCTGTTCGTTTCAGTGGTAATAATAAATTTAATAAAATACTTTAAAAAAAAAAGCGAATCGACGAAATTATCAATTTAATTTTGTTTGTGAATATTTAAATGATCCACTTATCATTTAAGTGATAAAATGATGAACAGAGAAAATTAAATTAGATTTTTATGTCATTTATTATTTCTTTTGTTAAATTTATTTCAATCAAAATATTAACTCAACGATACTCCTAAAATTTTATCAATTGCAAAGGGCAATAAGAAATTTAGACAATTATAAACGGCAAATTCGCAAATTCAGCAAATTATCAAATCGCTCACTTTTTTTTTTTTCTCTTTCAAAAAATTCAACAAAAATTTAATTGACCGTCTTTTCCTCGTCAATAATTCCAAAAATTTTTTGGTACATTTAGAATTAGTAATATTTACTTATGTATGTATTATTTAATTAATAATTGATATTTGCGCTGTAGTTTTTAATACTTAATTTAAATTTTATTAACTCATACGATACTCTTATCAACTGATAATATCAATAATTTAAAAATGGAAGAATTATATGTATTAAATTATTATCAATACCAACAAATATTTAAAATATCTTTGATTAATTGAGCATAATATTCTAATTTTTTTTTTTTTACATTGTTAGTATAATCTGTACATTTCTTTTTTTTTTTGTTCCTAATTTATGTTAAAATTTTCACTTATCTTTACAACTTTCAATAATCAATTTTATCTAATTGCTATTTTATTTTATCAGTTATTTTGATAAATTTTCAAATTTACATTTCTTTAAAAACTTTTTTTTTAGATTTGCTTTTTTTTTTTCGGCATTCCAAAAAAGATGATAAACGCTAATTGTTAATCATTTTGTTGTTTGATTGATTGAAATGATTAAATGTAAATGAATTTTTAGTTAGAAAAAAAAAAGTGAAAATAAAAATAAATCAATTGTATAATTTCAGAAAAAATTAAGCATTTTTTTTTTAAAAAAAAAAGTACAATTTTGATTTTTATCTTTTATGCTTTTGTCGTACCATTCATATTTTATCTTTCCTTTCAGTTATTTATTTTTTCTTTTTTTTTTTTTTTTTTCTTATCATTGCTTTTTTTTTTTCTTATCAAATACTTAATCTTGCATGCTCAAAATGAACGGTATTACTTTTGTACCGTAGATTTTCGTGATTTTATCTAAAAGAAGAAAAAAAAAAAACTGAAGTTTTAGCTGAGCAACAACAACAACAACAATCAATCAATCAATCAATCAATCTTTTGAAATAATCTGATAAAAATCAAGCCAGAAATCCACAACTGAATATCATCACAATTCAATTCATCTTTCTTCGCTAATTTACTAATGCAAATTCATATTTGAAAAAAAAAAGTTGGAAAAAAAGTTTTGAGAATAAATTTGAACATAAACAAATGGCTGACCGAATTATCGTACCAGTTGATCCATTATCGCATAAACCAATCGAATTATGGCGTAAATATTTGAAACAGGGCCGCATTTCTGAACCTGTTAAACCACTTCGGTAAATTTTTACAAAAAAGTTTCAATTTAAAAATTTGAAAAATAAAAATTTTTTTTTTTGAATTAAAAAATAAATTCAAATATGAAATTTGCATAGGTTTTTTCAAAACGTTTTGAATAATTGATTTTATTCTCGTAGTAATTAATTTATTTATGATAATAATAACTTTAATTATTAATTTATATATGATAATAGTAATTTTAATTATTAATTTATTTGTGATAATAGTAATCTTAATTATTAACTTATTTATGATAATAGTAATTAAAATTATTAATTTATTTATGATATTAGTAATTCTAATAATTAATTTATTTGTGATAATAGTATTTTAACTAAGAATTATGCAATCGCAGATGATAAGTTTATTGATCTAATATTCATGCAGTTATAAATCTTAAATAATGAAAAAATTATTTAATTGAAATGGAAAGTGTTACTCGAGAATAAGTATATTTAAGTATATTTATGATTATACTTAAATAATGAAAAAATCATTTAATTGAATTGGAAAGTGTTACTCGAGAATAAGTATTTTTAAATATATTTATGCTTATTTTCAGACTTAACACACTATTAGAGAATAAGTATATTTAAATATAATTATGATTATACTTAAATAATTGAAAAATTATTTAATTGAATTGGAAAGTGTTACTCGAGAATAAGTATATTTAAGTATATTTATGATTGCTTTCAGACTTGATACACCAATTTTTGAAAATAAAATACGATTTGTCTGTATCTCGGATACTCATGAAAAGTTGGAAGAATTATTGCCAGTAATACCGGATGGTGATATACTTATTCATGCTGGTGATTTTACAAATTATGGTGATATTGGTGAAGTGATTAAATTTAATGCCCAAATTGGTACAGATTTTGCTAATGTTTCCAATTTATATTATTATCATTAGATAACTATAATTCATTATAAATATCAATCTAATCAATATATCAGTTAGCTGAAAAAAAAAGTAGTAGAAAGAGTAAAAAAAAAAAAATTTGCAAAAATTTTGATCAACCATTTCTTCCACTTTCTTTTTTTCATAACTATACAATATTATAACTTCTTATCACAAAAAAATATCATCATTTTTTAAATGATAATAAAGAGATGATAATGGAGAGAATTTTTATCAATAAATTATGCCTAGTTTTTTAGGTAGTCTACCGCACAAGCATAAAATCGTGGTTGCTGGAAATCATGAGATTGGTTTTGAAGATGGTGAAGAATTAAATGAAAAACAACTTGCTGGTTTAAATATGCTTGGTATAAATAAACCTTACGAATTGCTAACAAATTGCACATATTTATGCGATCGACAAATTGAGGTAAATTTTTATTATCATTTAAAATTCTTCAATATAAATTAAAATTTTTGATCAGAATAGATTAAAATCGAAATAGATTAAAATTTTGATAAACAACACAGCACAAAGTTATCAGATCTTTATCATTTTAGCAAAAGTAATTGTTGCAATTTTTGCAATTTCAAATAATTTATAAATATTTAAATGATATAAGAGAGAAAAGAGAGAAGCAAATTACTTAATTTATATTAATTAATTTTTTTAAAAAAAAAAGTTAAATATTAGTAAATGATAATAAAGTGACGAAATTAAATTAATGAATGATAAGTGATAAAAGAGAAATTTTAGTCATGTGATTGATTGGATTAATGTGCGAAAAAAAAGACGAGAAAAATTTTAAAAAATAAATTCAAACTTTTTTTTATTAAGAGTTAAGAGAAAATGAACTCTGAAATGAAATTGTTTTTCCTATCTAAATTTTCATTTTTTTTTATCAAAACAGATTAAAATTTTGATAATGACACAGCACAAAGTTATCAGATCGAGAAGATTTTCGGTTAAACACACCTATAAAATCAATATATCATTGCTCACCTGTAAAGATTGATTTATCATTGCTCATATTTTGTGATAAAATTTGTCTATCAATCATTATTTTTTGAATTTAAAAAAAAATAGGAATCTATATAGTATCAAATAATATTATTATTATTGCTATTATTGTCATTATTATTATTATTATAATTATTATTATTATTAATTATTATTAATTATTATTATTATTATCATTATCATTGTTATTGTTAATTATTATTATTATTATTATTATTATTATTATTATTATTATTATTACTATTATTATTACATTTTCTGGTTATATACTTTAAAAGGAATTCCTTTTTTTCTTGGAAATATTTAATTAATTAATCATCATTAAATTGCTAGTGAACTGAAGCAAAGGCGTGATGATATCTGATAATTTGTTTATGTTGAAACTAAATTTTCAACGAATTTATTTCTAAATTTCATCTTAACATTAATTTTACAAAAAAATTGTAAAATAGTAAGAAAAATAACGAAAGGAAGTAATGAAATTGCAAAATATTGCAACAAAAATGATATAATCTTTTTTTAGATATTTGAAATTTAAATTTTATTTAAAAAGATCATAGATCATTTGGTAATATTATTAAAAAAAAAAAATATTTTATAGCTTTATGGCTTAACAATTTATGGTGCACCATGGCATTCAATGCCTGGTTATTCATTTTATCGTTCTCGAGGTTATTCGATAATGCAAAAATGGAAACTTATTCCATCGAAAGTTGATGTACTTATCACTCATACACCACCACTTGGTGACTATTTTTGACTTCAAAAATGAGAAAGAAAAATTTTTATTTTTAAAAAATAATTATACGAAAGAATTAAAAATGGTAATAATGATATTGTTATTCGATGATTTCATAATTATCATAATACTCAATTATTATTATCATTTTGGCTTTCTTTTTTTTTTCTCGTTTGACATGAATTATTAATTTTTCATCAATAAATGCAATTAAGTGTAAAAATATTATCATATCTTATCTGATTTCTCTCTATGTTATTTTTTTTGCTATAATGAAAATGGGCTATTTATGAGAATAAATTATTTCAGGACATGGCGATTTTAATAGTTGGAATAAATGTGATGGAGTGTTAGCCGGATGTGCTGATTTGTTAAATACAGTGGAAAAACGAATCAAACCAAAGTATCATGTTTTTGGACATATTCATCAGTTACATGGTATAACACAAATGGTTTTACAACTTTTATCAATGCATCAATTTGTGATCATAAATTAAGAATGGAATATGATCCGATCATTTTTGATATTCCTTTACCATCCGGCTATAGTAAGGATTAAGTTTTTCTTTTCTTCTTTTTTGCGATACAAATATACGAAATGTTATAGAAGCAAAGCTTCAAGTTAATTAATTGAATGGAAAAATTGTAATTGAAAATAGATTTGTTTTGATCGTTTATGAAAAAAAATGTAACATTCTGACACTTATATTGCAAAAATTTAACTCAATTGCAAAATGTATAAAGTTGTATTTAAAGAACGGAACATTTTAAATCAAAAAAAAATCTCCAGAATTTTTTTAAATAAAAGAAAAATAAGGATTCAAAAAATTATTTTGAAAATTGGAATCATAACGATCTCATGATGATGCGAAATAATGTTCTAGAAATATATTTTCATCGTTGCTGGAATTCTTTTAAAAAGTTGTCTTATTTCGAGCATATATTCAATTCAAACACCATAAAACAAAAGCTTTTTAAACACCAAAACATATCAAAACTACCAAGAAAAAAAACCCTAAAAAAAAATGATAATTACATCACGTAGCATCTGTAGTAAAAGCAAATAAGTTAAAGTTCAAAAAATTTAAAGCTACATTTTACTTCATAATAATTAATTATTCATCACTGAAATCTGTCTATTAAATAATTGTCAATACATGTATCCTAAATACTGTAAATACAAAATAGCGGAATAACACTTGTTTATCCAGAATAAATTAGTGGCGATTCCTCGCAGATTTCCTACTAGAAAGAATTTGAGAACTATCGAAGAAGTATAATCCTGACCTGAACTTTAACTGAGGATGTATATCGGAAAAATAATCATAAACTTGTACAAATGAATCATTTGATCAGCAATGCGCAACATCATCTCTGCTGCGCTAAATACAAAAAATTAAAACAGCACAAGAATCACGAAATTACGAGATACATCGTTCCGATATGAAGAGAAAAAAAAATTGAATCAAAATTAAAATCAGTGAGAATGAATAAAATAACGAACTGAAAGAGGAATAAAACATACAAAAATGCAATAGTTTAAAATTATTCCAAATAAGTTATAGCAATTCCTAACTGGGTGTTTGTGCATAATATCGCCTGTATTTATCACCGATATTCATCAGATAGTATGTGTTTGGAAATAGACTAAATTCATTCATCAAATTATTTTTCACGCCTTCTGGTCTGTATGGAACTGAAATAAACTAAAACATTCTCAAAGAAACAATTTTGTTTAAAACGATAAATACTTGTAAAGAATTATAAAAATAAATATGGTAATATGCTACTTACTTATACAGGAATTTCGATTATTGTACGCTATTTAAATTTTTAAATTTGTCTCGTGCGCAATAGTTAAGAAAATTTGTCTATTTTTATAAATAAAGCTAAACAAAAGAAAAAAAAGAAGCTCGAAAAAGAATTCATAGAATCAAGAGACAAATATAGGCACTGCAGAGTATATTGTACCTGCACTTGACAGAAGTTTTTCCCTAAGAGTCATGATTTCGCTATATCGTTTTGGAGTTATACATAAACGTTGCTCCAGTAATGCTACAGCTGCATCTGCGCTTTGTTTCATTCGAACAAATTGATTTCTAGTATCTAAAAAAAAAAAAAAAACATAAAATTAGAACTTTTCTAAACTGTTTTACTTGGTCTCACCTTTTTCTGCAACTTTTTCACTAAGTATGTTACCCATTACTTATTGAAGAAGTTATAAAAGTGATCATTACAATGATAAGAGAAAAAGTTAATTTGCCATTTTAAGATTTCAACCGTTTTCACTAAATCACAGTTAGCATATGAAGAATAATGCAAGAAAATGTGACGCAAAGTTACCAACCGTTTTCTAGTATGAATATTCGGGCAGAGAACATTGCTGAAGCTACTCCGCTACCATAAGAGAAAAATAAAAGCCGCCGGCCATTTAAATCATCTTTAATTGATGAACTAAAAAAAGAAAAAATGTCACTATGATGAAAAAATTATTGCTAATAAGTTGTAAAAGTTTTAAAAAAATTCTCTCTTTTTAGACACATCAGAAAAGTTGGTGTATTTTGAAAGACATGGCGTAATTTATATTTGATTAACTTGAACTTTTTGATTAGCTATCATGGATCCTTATTTTACTTGAAAACGACTATCGAATGTAAGTTACAGTGAGATACTGGGATAAAAATTTTAGAGAACTTAGTATAGCCTGATAAAAATATTCAATAAAAACGATGTATGGTTTTTCTTATAAAAACACTAAATCAAACTAATATAATCGAAAGAAAAAGAGATGAAAATTCTTTAAGAAATAAAGTAAGCTTGAAAATATGCAAAGAAAAAAGTGTAAAAAGGAAAAATTGTCATAAATAATGCATATTTTTGAAATTAGTTGTATGTAATATAATAGTTTCTTCACTTACAAAAAAAATTAGGTGTTGCTATAACACTTCCTTAAGTGATCAGAAAGAAATATCTTGAGACTTGCCGATGGAAAAAAGAAATCAGTTGTAAATACAGTGAACCAGTATAAATATTTCCAATTCGACGATTAAGTAACATATATGGTTCGGTCTTTTTATTCCAAAGTTTTGAGCTTATGTGCGTTGACATTTTAGTAAAGTCACGACTCATATAATTTAAATCGCTAGGTTGAAGTAAAAATCTGAAATAATATAAACAAACAATAAAAACTGTTTTGTTGAAAGATTTGAAAAAAATTTCTATGGAATAAATAAACCAAGAATCATTCGAGAATTTGGTTTTAATTCTGAATTTATTAAGTTGATTAAGTAGAGAGATGACCGTTACTCTAAATATCTTATTTCTGTTATGAAGAGGAAAGCTTTTCAGCACTAAAAATGATTAAAACATTTATGAAATAAAAATCTAACGTTGAGGCCTTGGACCGTTCGATATCTCTCAAATGATCGTTTTTTCCACGTTTGAAATCAGCAAATGCTAATACACCAAGGGCCTTTTGAACGAGACGGGTGAATGGACAATGGAAAAAAATAGCATCGAAGTTCGAAATATTCACTACTGAAATCAAATATCATGCATTAGTTCAATACTAGTTTTACCTTGAAATTGCCCAAATATTAACGCTTTTAAAATTCAATATTAAAGTAGGTACTTCAAATTACAAAATTTAAGACCTTCATTTTTTAATTTATTGGCTTTTTGACAATATGTGTTGTAAGTTTCATCTGCAGCAGTGAGATAAGCTTGTACGCTCGCATGTCCTTCAACAATAGGATATTCTGAAAGCATGGGTTGATTTGGTTTGTAAAAATCGTAAATATCAATCATATATGTTGCACGAAGTCCTCTTTCAAACGACACCAAGGCATTTGGACCAACTAGGGCTGCGAAGGCTCCAGCTCCTATAAACAAATCAAATTTTAATAAAACAAGTCAAGCATATAAATAAATGTCTCTCTTAAGGTCAATTATTTTAAGACAAAAAATGATATTCATCTACGACGAAGAATTTCTGAAATTTATACTATAAATCTTTTTTTTTTATCTAAATAATATTTATTAGTTCATTAACTGCTTTACCTATTTTGATAGTCCAATTCGAAATTCCAAACTGAAATCAGTACTTAATTCTTAAGATGATTCTTAAGATGAGTTTTCTAATCATTTCAGACTCTTCAATAAAAATCTATATATTACACAAATACATACCGCCTGTACATCGTGCAGGTCCAACATCATAAACTGCTATATCTGCCATTACAACAATTGCATATCGATCTAAAATTAAACAAATGTACAATAACATGCCTTTTGCTTTATTATAATAATACCCATAAGTTTTAACTAAAATCATTAAAATTTCCTATAACAATGCATATAACATGTAAGAATGCGATCTTTAAAAATACTCACTTTCTAATTGCCAATTAGCATAAACCCAATCAATGGCATGAAATAAAGCTTGGGTGCCACCGTAACATGCATTTTTCACATCAACTCCTTCGATATCACTATTTTCCTCGAACAATTTCATCAATGAAGTCTTGATACTTTTGCTTTTATCGATTAACGTCTCCGTTCCAACACAAAGAAAACCGATATCTTTGGCAGAAATCTTGAATAAGAAGTTTATGAATTTAGTTATTTACTTATTAATATTATCGTCGACATTCTTGAGTACACTAAAATATTATAAAAAAAAATACGCTGCAAAACATCATTTGAAATATCCACTAATATTTTATTTCTAAAACATTTTTTCATTATTATTATATTTTCAGAAAACATATCTAGAGTCAGCCATTTTAAAATTTAATAAAAATTAAAAATATATAAAAAAAGTAATAGTTAAATACTTCATCATTAATGCAATATTTCATGTTAATTAATATTTCATATTATTCATATTAGTGCCAAATTTTTCCAAGAATTCATTTTGATTAATAACGGAAAAATACATTTATTCACGCAGACTTTCAATTCCAGCTGCGCCATGTCCGATTGTCTTACATCCTCAATTCATTTTTTTGAAGAGACAATTCAATATAAGCAAACTTAATTATTCACTCAATTTTTTTTCCGTAAAATATTATAAAAAACTTCTTATAATCTCGTTTGTAAAGTGGTTTTGTTTTAAAATTCCCCACAATTATTCAGAACAAAATCATACTTCGTAATTCGTCAACAATTTCGACACAACCGTTAAGCAAATGGACGTAATATCTTCATGATCGGCACAGAAACTCATTTCATGTTGTCCAAGTCCAGTCGTGTATTTTCCTTCCTCAACCTTATCAAACTGAAATAATTTTGAAAAAAAATAAAGTAAACTTTCCTTGCTTCACAATGCCTACTATTACAGAATTCTCCAAAACATTACCAAATAAAAATAGGCCAGATAAAACAGTATAAGGTGAAAAAAAGTAGAATACAACTATGAAACACTATACAAAAACAGAGTTATGGATAATTTAAATTTATCAGCTATATTTCTTTCTACTTAATGAAAATCACTGAACTTACTCGATAGAATACAAGGGTGAAATATAATCTAAATTACATAAATATGACTATTAATAAAAAATTAAGATTACCATTTCAAGATCCTTTTGATTTACATATAATTTTGGAATATACAATTCTATGCCACGTATACCAACTTGATCCGCTATCCATTTTTCCCTTCTGGCTTTCATCCTGAGAAAATTAAAAAAAAATGATGTGTGGATATTAGAAAATGTAAGAAAAAAACGAATGAAACCGCACAAAAGTTAGTTTGCCATGACAAGGAATTCTCTCTAACGAGAAATTTATTTTCTCCCGACAATATTAATAATAATAAAAAAATTAATAACCGCACAAGTTACTTTCAAAAAAAAAAAATTGAAAATTCGATAAAAAAACAAGACTTAATTATATAGATGATAAATGAATATGTTAAGCGAGCGTGCAGATCAAATAAATCATAAATTAGCAAAGTAATACATAAATAAGTTTAGGAATAAATAAAAAAGTTATCGTTAAATAAATAAATAAATAAAAGATCTAATAGGAATAAATTTCCATCGTCAATTAGGAAATTAAAAGTTAATTATGAACATATTTCCAATTAATTAAGAATTAAGTTTTCAAATAAACGAATAGTCTCGCTAATTAATCCCAAACCTTTAAACTTATCGAGACATTAAATGAAAGGATGGAGTAATATCGAATGATGACATCCATTTATTAATGGTTTCTATTAGATCATTAATAATTCGAGAGTAGATCTGATCATATTCTTTTAACATGTTAAATACTTTTTAATACTCTGATCGATCAATGATCTCAATCATTGCCAAAATACAAATAATCTTTTAGTACTTAACTTTCTTCTCAATCTTCAAATCAATAATTTCTTGAAACTTCTAGTAATGTCTATCATATCTTCTTAACATATCAGATAATTTATTGAATCACCTCAGCAACCGGTGCTCTCAGTCATGTTAAACACAAAATCCTTTAATATTTATCTTTTTTTCATTCTTATAAATTAATAATCTGATAAAATTCTCAGCGATATCCTGCCGTCTCTTCACAAATACTTTATCCCTTCTTTTTAATCACACATCTCTGCTCTACATATTATGATTGTCTATCAATTTTTTCATTCTCTTGTTTTCTCAGTTATCTCATATATAATGCCTTAAAAACTTAGCAATCTTCCCTTTTTCTCAAATTGAAATACTATTTTTCTTCGTATGTAAAATATTTAATTGTATAATTATTTACTGCTTTTATAATTAGTATTTCATTTTAAAAGATTTAAATTGAAATCGAAATTTAATGCTTAATGTAACATTTGTAAAAAGCCAAGTTACAGGAAATATTGTATAGCATAAAAATTATTATTTGAAAAATGTAAGAAACAAATTTCAAATTTCAAAATTTAATTTAATTTGATTAAATTTAAAACTTTGGACGTAACATCACTTAAAACTTTTATGTAATCAAATTTAAGCTTATAAATAATTCAAAAAAAAAATTAGGTGAAAATTGAGAAGCATAGTTTTAAACGCTATAAATTGGTGCTGTATTTAAGAATTAATTTAATTAGATAATTAGTTAATTAGACGATTAATTCCATTCGATTTTATTTCTTTGCTAACTCAAAAGTTTCAAATATTGTTTATTTTTAATTTCGTACTTAATGGAATCAAGAAAATATTTTGGTATGAATTTGTATGTATCTGCTGGGAATCTTTTCAAAAATTTTTTTTAGAAAGTATTTTTTTCCAGTAAACAAGTAATTATTAGATAAGATAATAAATAATTAATAATTGAAATAACATGGGCAATCAATAATTAGACAATTAAAAAATGTAGAAAAGAAGAAAATGTAGAAGAAAAATTGATCATCAATCGATTATCAAGAAAAAAATATTGATTGTGAGAAAAAAGATAAGAAATTTACAATGTTTGGAAAAAAAATTATGAATTATAAAGTATAGGAAATATTATTTTATGATTCGGATTTAAAACTATCATGAAAGAAAATTTTAGTATATTGTTCCAGAAAAAAAAAAGCTTGATAAGTTATCAGAAATTACACAAAAATGCATGGATCTATAAGTAATTAATTGAAATTCCTATTAGTATTATTTTGTTAACACTTTAACACTTCTCATCTCTTATCACATGATCTGATGATTTAGTAATTTAGCTCATACACGATAATTTTTTTTTTATTAACAGCTATAAATTATCGATATAAAAATTTACAATAAAAAAAAAAATTTCAATAAAATATCATTTATCATTTCTGTATATCTTTCGTACGGTTATATTTATTCATTCCTTTTTGTTAAAAAAAAAAAAAAAAGAAAATGATTTCAAAATGTATTTATTGGATAGGTATTACTTTTAATTTTGCAAATTTAATTAATATTTTCAAGTTTTGATATATAAAACAAGAAATTGTTATCAATTTTGATAATATAAGGAAGAAATTATCATCAATTTTGATTTTTTCGAATTCGTATTTTTCTATAAACTAATTTAAATTTTTTGCTGCAACAATTATTTAATTTAGGTATCGTATTTTTTATATTAATTTTAACAATTAATAAAATTGATTGTACAAGTTTGGATATTGCTCTTGCATTTGCGCGATATGCAGGTGCATTATTTACATTTGAAGAGGTACTAATTTTTCTTATTTTCAAATTTTTAATTCTTTGTCTTCTTTTTTTTGAATATGAAAGAATAATAATGATAATACATAGCAATAATAATTTGATAACAATAACAATATAATAGCAATAATAATGATAACAATAACAACGATAATAGCAATAATAATAATCGTTAATGATAGCAATAATAACTGATAACAATAACAATGATAAATAGCAATAATAATATCGTTAATGATAGCAATAATAATTGATAACAATAACAATGATAATAGCAATAATAATAATCGTTAATGATAGCAATAATAATGATAACAATAACAATGATAATAGCAACAATGATAATGGTTAATGATAATAATGATTAAATTTCTCGACTTGAGAAATTTGAAAAAAAACTTATCAGCTAAAGTAGTTTATTTCAAATTTATAAATTACATCAAGGTGGGTTTAATAATTTTTTTTTTTGCATAATTTTAGGTAATCGATGTAATGCCTGATGTTAACAAACCATTAGATAATATCGCTGATGCATTACGACTTTCGCCGCTTGCATTAGCTATGGCAAACGAATTCGCTTATAATCTTTCAACATCATTAACGTAAATATAATTTATCAGTTTATCAATTTGATATTTTCAAAATCTGAAATGATTATTTGAAGAGCAAAAATTTTAGACTAACTCTTTTATCAATAATCAATATCATTGATTCGATTGATCAATCAAAAAAAAAAAAAAAAGAAAACGAAAGAAATTGATATGATTAATATATTCTTTGTACAAATGATAAGAAGAAAATATCTTAAATTTTCGTCTAAGAAAAACTTTTATTTAACATTAGATAATTATTACGGTAAATATAGTATTAATAATTTCAAATAAATTTAAAAAAAAAAAAACGATAATAAAATTTTTTTTTCTCGCAATATCAATTTTATATTATTTAGTCTAAGCAAATAATAAAAAATAAAAATTTGAAAAGTTAAATGTTAATAAATACTTAATTTCGTATCATAAATTTAATATATAAATCAACTTTTCATATTTTAAAATTTTTGAAAAATTTAAAAATTTTTAGCACTTTAATGCAAAAAAATTTTACAAATAAAAAATTCAAATTGGAATTTTAATTTAAAATACTTTTTTTTTTTTTTTTGGATTTAATTTTAGAACAATAGCCTTCAATCTAATCATATTTGGTTATCTTATTCCATCAGCATTTATCATTTTGATAACCATTCTTACTTGTTGGTATATACGTGAAGAAATTCGTAACCTTTATATAATGCTTGTTCCGGTTTGTTAATTTTATCGAATAAAAAATAAATAAATAATAAAATAAAATAAAAAATAATCATAACAAATTTTGATTTCCTAAATAACAACATTGTATTATCTTATTATCTCTTGAGTTACAGATAAGAGATAACAAAAATAATTTATCATTTTTTTTTTTTAAAGAAAGTAACCTAACAATTTCCTTTTATGAATAATATTTTTGTAAATTAAAAATTTCAGTTTCCTATTGCTAAACAGGCATGTCAAAAGTATCTCGAACAAATGGACAAAAAACTTATTCGTAATTAAAGAAACAGCAAGAGGAACGAGAGAAAATGTTGGTACTGAAACAACAACAAAAAATTCAATAACACAATGATCGTATTTTGTGGGCAATTAAAATTTTTATAATTATCCGAAAAATATTCTAAAATTGATAATGAAAAATAATCACCTTAATATCATTATCATTACAATCAGCTGATCACTTATAATTGATTTATTTTAATTCAAATAAAATAAATTTTGAATCTTTACCTCTTTTCGCATACTGTAAACTAAATGATCGTATGCATTCGTTGTGACATATTGTCATATCGTAATTGTGATCAGAAAATTACAGTAACCAAGTTGTTTTTTTTTGCTTATAATATCCATATTCTAATGCATGCTATGAATAATAGTGATTATATTATTAAGATAAAAAATAATTTTAGCATCTTTTTTCTTTTAAGTTATCAATTTTAAATATTTCATAGTCATTCTTCTTAAACATTTTTCTCCAAATATCCCTCATTTACTTATTATTTAATTAATTTTAAATTTTGAAGTACAATCAATTAATTCTATTACCAACAAAATTTCCAAGAAATCTTGATTATCAAAAAACTTTTCAAATTCTGTTGAAAAAAAAAAAAAAAAGATAAACTAATAATATTTAAAATAAATCACAGAATCTCTTGAAGAATACTGAAAAATATATTTAATTTATTGTATCTACTGATATTAATATAATTGATCAGTTATCACTAGAACAAATAAAAGTGTACGAATTAAGATTCAAACCATATATCAATGTGATCAAATCATATTGGAACTTTTATATTAAATAGTATTATAAATTCTTTAAATTTTTCATATTCATTCTATGCCCGTAACAGACTATTTCTCTTTTCTTTTTCACAATAAAAATAAAATGATGAAAAATTCAATTAATTCTAATTCATTCATTCCAGAAACATTTCTTTTTATATTAATATCAAAAAGAATTACTATTTGTTAATAAAAATTTGAAATGAATTTTGAAAAAGTAACAAAAGAAAAGATTGTAAATTAAAAGTCTCAATTTTTGCGAAAAAAAAAAAGACGTCTTGGATGGAATAATTCACCTAAAAAGGAAATCAAAAAAGTAATGGATTAAATTTAAGCATAAATTGAAAAATGATAAATTTAATTCAAAGCGAAAATTTTAAGAATTTGCTATTTGACAAGAGTTATAAATCAAACATTATGAAATCAAAATTATTTAGCATTTAATTGAAATTCGTTATCTATCATAATTTTACATCTAATTTTACTACCTGAATTAAATTTTTTGATAAAGTGATAGCAAATGCGACATGCGCTTTTCACTTATTTTCCCAATTTATTATTGATAAAAATTCAAAAATAAATTACTATAAATAAAATAAAATTTGTTTAATTTTATCTCTTTTAAAAGATGAATTTCAATTCTTCTCGCAAAATAAAAAAGCTAAAGAATGATAATTATCAATTTTAGTATAAAATTTTAATATTATGATTAAATAATCAGCATATCACCGAATAAAAAAAATCTATTTGTTGTCGAAAAATTCTATGAAAATTTTATACTAAAAATTGGCATTTCTTGGTGTCTTTTTTTTTCAAATAAAAAACAAGAAATTCTCGATTTATCATTCTTTAGAATTTATTATACTTCCTTTTTAAATTCATGTCTGATATTCCATGTCTGATATGCCATGTCTGATATGCCATGTCTGATATGCCATTCTGATATTCCAGTAAATGATATTGTTGATAATATAATTTTTGGGGCAATATTCGAAAGTAAGTCATGCATAATGAAGCAAATAATTATCGATGCAATAGCTAATTCGTATAAATACGACACAAATAGATAATGCGGAATAATATTTTAAGAAATTTCGATATATTAAGTAATTTTTTTCTGAATGATAGACTAAAATTTATAAATGATAATTTAATTCTAAATTTTTTTAGCCATCAATTCCTGTTGAATGATAAAATTGAAACTTTCGAATTATTTGTTATTTTAATCTTTTCGAACGAAATGTTATCATAGTCTATTATCATCGAAAAAAAATAGAGAGATTTTTGTGTTAATTTTTATATATTACTTATCAATTTTAAATACTTATAATTATCGTTGTTTTTCTTAAATACTTATAATTATCATTGTTTTTTCTTAAGTACTTATAATTATTTAAATAATGTTGTTTTTCTGCTCAGAATACTTAAAATTTTTTCACAGAAATTTTCACATAAAGAGCTGAGACATTTTTTTTGAAATAAAATTTAAAGTTTTATAACAAATTTCGAAAAATACTTATAAAATTATAGCATAAACATTATCCCTGAAAAAAAAATCATTTGAAGATAGGGAGCGATTTGAATTGAACGATTATCGTATCGTGATATGTGATGCAATTATAACGCCAGAAAATTTTAGAATTATTGATAATACGATATATATTTCATAGCATATGTTATGTATCATAAGCATATATCATGATAATGTACCGTATATTTGTAGACAGACATTTTATAAAAAAATACATTATGTACGTAAAATTTTAGAATATAGGTAATATGATAAATATGTTATAGCATATGCTATGTATCATAAGCATATATCATGATGACATACCGTATATTTGTAGAATAACATTTGATAATAAAATAGATTATGCTACATGGATTTCAAATATAGAATATAGGATGATATCGTGCAACAAATTATAATAGGAAATTTTAGAATGTATATACGAATGAAACTATATACATGTATATCATACTGTAGCATAGTTATAATTATAGAAGTAAATATACAATGTCTAATGCAGATTTGTGTATTTGTTCAGTGTTGCGTATTATATAGTATTATACAACATTGTACAATATAAATGTATAATGCTCCGTAAAAAAAATCGCCGCTTGAATAAAGTACGGTAACAGACTTACGATACTATACATGTACCGTAAAATGCAGCTAAAATAAATAGAACATAATATAATGCATTATGATATGAAATATTTGCATTCATATGGTTGAAATGAAAGAACTGATGAATTTATTCGCTTAAAAAATAAAATAAAGCAAGAAAAAAACGGAGAGTTTTAAATAATTTTATCATATACGGTTATAAATACAAAGGAAATGATAAAAGTAATACTGTACATGAGATTTTATGCAACATTGGACGAATAAAATGAAATGGTCGAAATTTTTAGTTATCAGATATAATTTGATTTTTGTAGTTAAGCATTGAAAAATGATTAACAGCATAATATTTTTGATGAATTCGATAAATATACTGTAACAATTACTTAAAGTTTATGCAATTTGATAAGATAAATAAATATGCATATATAATTTTAGGCAATATTTGAATTACGATATTTTCAATGGATTCAATTTGCTTTAATAGTAGTAACTAAAATTTTTTAATGAATTAAAAACCCTTTTATACATATATTAATTTTAATATGAGAAAATGTTTATGATTTAATTATAATGAATTTTTCATTCATACAGTATATTACAACAATTATATGCAAGCAAAAAAAGTGAATAGAAGAAAGCAAATTTTATTTTAATTTGGACAAGAAATTTTTACATTAATCAAATATACCGTAATCAATATGACAAACGGAAGTTTATTTTTGTAAAAATTTTTTTTTTAAATTAAATTGTTTCCCTAAAATTTGATGTTTTGTAATAATTTCTAATTTCAACTTTTTCAACTTTGAGAAATTTACAAATCAAAAAAGGAAGAAAAGGAAAAGTAAAAGTATTAATTAATTGAAAATTTCAAATAAATAGTTAGAAATAATCTCTTTAAATGCTTACATATTCAGTCTAATTATTTTGGAAACTTTTAAATTGTTTAAAGAAAAGTCTTTTCTTTTTATAATTTATATTAAAAGTTGATCAAAGTGAAACGATCGAGAAAATTTGCTAATTTTACTGATCATTAGCAAATAAAGTGAATTGCAAAAAATAATTTATATTTCTGGTCGTTATTTGTCAGAAAAAATTGAAGTAAAATCATTTCGACTTATTTGCTTATAACATATGTTAACAGAGTTCTTTCGTGATAATTCTTTCCTATTATCTAAATTCAGTTGGGAATAAGAGATTATCAATTAAGGAAATCTAAATTTTCGGCAAAATTTGTTCGTCAAAATCCTAAACCTTTTTTCTCGCTTTATATTACAGAATATTTACGATTTTTTCTTAAAGATTTAAAAAAATTTTTTTCTCTTATCATATTATCAAGATAAATTGATTTTAATTCTGAATATTTATCATATATTGCGTAATATCTTTAAAAAAATTTTACTAAGAAAAATATTTTTTTCTAATTATTTTTAGATTTTTTTGATGAAATTTTTTTTTTTTTAG